>JAOYNN010536677.1:0-14305 GCA_025770095.1 Goniobranchus kuniei
ACTCTTTGTTCTCAAACAAATGGACTTGATGTGTTTCTTTTTCTAAAAATGGCGACCAAACAAGAAATACCAACATTCAGAGGAAACACTCCTGTCAGTCTAAACATAGACCTAGACCTATTAACACTTGGATTTGAGATGACAAAGAGTCAAGCTTTCGAATAGTATACAGTTTTACGTCATGCCCCTCCTGAGATCGGCTCACCAAGGAGGTGGGGCTAAAGTGTCGAAACTCCCTGTATGTCTTTTGTTCATGGTTTTGCATTTGTGTCATAGCTTTTATTGAAATGCACTGGCCTTGACATGGACCAGTCAACACATTTGTCTATTTATTACAGTCAAAAAGAGATCCTTAAATTACTGCAGTATGGTTTCATTTAATTTCTCGTCATTTTATCTTCCTCAGAGAGCCATCCGATTGCAAGTCTCCCAAGGAGGAGGTACGGATGGTCTCGCCTAGCTCGGGTATGCAAGTTCTGCCCTTGGGTGGGGCTGGGGAGGGCCAGGCGAGTTCCGCCCACCAGCAGGCAGCCACTTCCACCACTCCTGAGGCTGGGCCAGCACCCTTGCCACACAACTTCCTCATGGATATGCAAGGGCACAGCATGGGGGCCGGCCCATCTCAGTCACCCCACATGAAGCAGGAAATGGGTGGGACTGGTGAGTTAGATCCTTTTTAACTTTTAAATAGCTTAGTGATTGTGGAAATGAAAGAAAAGGGGGTGCCTCTAATGGAGGAGGGATGGGGAAGGTGGGGCCATTTATGTGTTTGTTGAAGTGTTTGAAATAGACTTAGAGGTGGATACTATCAGAAGGACAGAAAGAGAAGGGGGTGGGGGGAGTGCTTTGTTTTGCTTGTGGCAGATGAAAAGGGCCCCTGCTTTGTATGGGTTCATTTTGCTTTGTCATGAGATTGTATGTTAAGGCATTGTTAGGGTTGTTAAAATTATCCCAAAATTATCTCTCCTGATCAGCAGGGCACAAGTAATGGCAGAACTCGAAGTATAAAAATTATTAACTTGTCTGAGTTCATTCATTATGTTTTGAGAAGTGACTGCTAATATGTCTGTAAGGATCAAGATGCTGGTGAAAAAATATGGGGTTTTTCTTTTTTAAAAGTTAAACACATAAAGCGGTAAATATAGACAGATCATAAAGTCAGCAGAAATTAAAAGAAAATGTGTTATGACATTGAATCTAATAAAACAGGAGCAGGGAAGTAAACAAAATAACCTTCCTTTATGAAAAATAGAAAGCAACATTGGCATAAAAGAGTTCAGACAGGAAGGGAGCATGGTACAAGGAAAATATAAACACCTTAAAAGAAACATTGTTGTCATAGACAGATCCGGGGGGCTAGAGCAAGGAAAGGTTAGGGCTTGGGATTTCATGGCAATACTCCAATGTCCTTTTGTTTGGGTTTGTTTGTTTTTTTGTTTTTTATTTTGTTAACTTCAAATTCATGTGGCTTTAAGGTGAAATTATCTGATGTTGCAACAGTCCTTTGAAATTCAAAATCAAGTCATTTCTTTGTATAAGTACAAATAGAAGTAAAGGGGAACAGTAACTGTTGCGATGTCGAGATTAATTGTACCTATCTTCTGTGTAGCATCTGAATCATAAGCTTTGATATTTCAGCATAATTTACTGTTAGTCCTCATCTAAATATGGCCTGGAAAAACAGAAAAGGCTTTCAGCCTAGGCATTTCCACACCAAAAACAGAAACAAGCTCTAGCCTACGTTTATTCTGTATTGTTAATTTAGATACATTACAAAGGTTCAGATTAAAATACGCCCATATGTATATAATAGACATATCTAATGCATCTTTAATTCTAGAAATCTGGAATTTACGTCTAGAATCTAGAGTCTATATTTTGAGAGAAATCGAACATCCCCAATACGTTTGCATCAGTCATTCAAACTGTCCAGGATAAATAGACACTTATTCTTCATTTAGATGCTTGCAGGGGTTCTTATTCACTTTTTGCATTTTTAATCTCCAGGATGTCTCACTTTGTATTGTTATCAACCTGTCTGTTTGTTTGAAATAAAATGGGGGAAAAAATTGAAAATTAAGTCCTCTACTTCTAATTCTGTGTCATATCAAGCTCTGGTTGTGAGAAAGAAAACAGACTAAAAATGTTGCCCATGAATTTTTAAATTTAAGTCCTTGTATTACATTTAAGGACCATCCCTGACTAAGACATTTCTTCCCAGGTTTATCCACTTCAAAGTTCCAAAACAATGATCATGATTAAGAAAAAATTTCTTTCAAAGATCCATTTATGCTATTGATTTGAGTTAAAAATTCTTTCACATTCTTTGGAAGTCAACTTGTTTTCATGGCCTCCAACTACAAGCTGCACTGTGCTGCTTTGGCAGAGGCAAAGAGGGTTTGGTTGTTGTTGTTTTGGGGGGCTAAAGAAAGACAAATTTTTAAAGTATATTTAAGAATCAAATTCATTTGTTTAGTTCCAGGGAGTAGCATGCAAACCAAGCTTTGCCAAGTTTGTAACGACAATGCCTCGGGCTTTCACTATGGAGTTTGGTCCTGTGAAGGATGCAAAGCCTTTTTCAAACGTAGTATACAAGGTATGAATCTTGAAGGAAGAAAATTGTACATATGCCTACATGACTTATATTTGTTTAGATTTAATGTGTTTCTTTTTGTGGCAAATAACTCTTCAAGTGTAATATTTGCTGAAGTAGTGTACTTTCCTGAATATTACAAAATTTACTATTATAAGTACAGGTCCTACATTTTCCAGGAACTATAACCTTTTAGTTTCATTGTGTGGTGGAAAGTCATTGTGTTTTAGTATTTTTACAAAATTCCACAATTTAAGGTTTCGCCCTAGCACAGCTGAGATTTATTCCAGTGTCCCTTTGCGATATTGGGATGATTTGAAGCAGATGTTCCTTTGACTACCTATCATGTGACTTTTCTCCTAATCTGGTTATGTGTAAAATCCTCTCCTTTTGAGATTTCAATTAACTCGACTGCATAAACCTCAGAAAGCCAGCCCACGTTGAAGTGTTTAATCATAGTGCTCCTTGTCCTCTTGAATCAGCTTTGAAAAACACAAGGGATACCTTTTTTTTTTTTAGCCAAGGACCTTATTCTAAGGTTAATGTTTATACAAAAGAAATAAAAGCTGTTCTCCAAATATCAAGGCACAAGCCTATTGTCCTTTTTAAAAGGAGACAACAGGGATAAACCCTGCACGTCTTCCTGCAATTACTGTCCATGCATTGATCCAGGCCTCCAACCCAGCTGCCACACAGATGGACCAGCATGTCAGACCTTTCTGTGTTACAGAGAAATTTACCAGCCTGAAGAGGCGAAAGAGGCAAGGCTTAGCTCTTGCTCATGGAATAACTAAAAAAAAAATCGATTCACGAATCAGGCACGGCAGTATCACGGGGTTCCTCCATGCACTTTTTTACTGCTTTGTTTTCATATCTTTTCCGCTTGTATAAGAACCTTTTTTTTTAATCAGTGGTTAGTGAAATGAGGACCTTGTGAATTCTTTTTTTTTTAAATGTAATTAGTAACATGCCCTAAATTTAGTTTGAGCAGGAATCTTTTAATTGACAAAATGTTATAATCTAGTTTAGTTAAGAAAATTTGTTATTGTCTTCTTCTAAAATATCTTCAATCTCACTTCCTCAATTTTCTTATCAGGGCTTGCTTTTCATATCATCTTTCAAAAAGAAACTAGTTTTTGGATATCAGGCGCATGTAAAAAAAAAATTGTAAAAAGCCATTTTTAAAGCTGCAGCGTTTGTCGTGCATGAGTGATTTTTTTCAAAAGGTTATGAAAAGGTGCACTGGTGAGCTCCTCCGCTACTTCACTTTTATGGCTGTCCTCATTCAACTCTTGTCTCTGGCTGTCTCTCTCAGTATGTCTGTCTGTCTCTTTGTCTGTCTGCCCTTCTCATTCCCTGTTGCTATCATTGTCGTCTTTCTTTTATTCTGTCAGTCTGTCTCTGTCCCTCTGTATCTCTCTGTTTCTGCCTCCACTTAAGTATCCTAAATATCTATTCAGGGTAGTGTAGTCATATAGAACAAATTTACAATATAAAATCCACTGATTTTAGCCCCTTTTCTATTTTTATTCAACCATATAGGGCCAGTCGATTATATCTGCCCTGCTACCAACACTTGTACCATAGACAAACACAGACGGAAAAGCTGTCAGGCCTGTAGGCTGCGACGGTGTTATGAAGTTGGCATGAACAAAGGTAAGTTGGGCCAATCAGAATCTTGAAACCGGTTATATTGAGAAAGGGTCTTTGAAAACTGGTGCTCATGTATCTTAATATGAAAAGAGTTATGAAAGAAAGCAAGTATTCAAGGACATTTTTTGTTCTTTTTTTGTTTTTTAATTGCTATCTTGAGGAGTGAGGACTTCAAGGCATCTGGTTGTTGATTTACAGATAATCAAATTTTCTCATTTGAAAATCAACACAAGCAAGCAAGTCTTGAACCTGGACATTTGAAGGTTTCCTCTTTATCAAACAAATTCTAGGAATGAAAGAAAAACACATCATGTTGTTAAAAAAACCTTTTAAACTTTCTTTCATTGTCCTCTAAGACTTGATGTTGCCCCTCATCAGCATTTTTAGAGAAAAATTTACAAAACTTTACATTTTCATGAATTATTTGACTAATTCTATATTCTTATATCATGCACTTTGAAAATGATATATTAAGCCTGATTATTCACATTTCTTATAACATAAGTGCATGGTAAAACTTATCCCTGCCACTGTCAAAATATTTTTTCACTATTGCAACCATACCATTGAGCACTCTCAGATGAATTTTAGCCACACTGAAAATTAATTTGTTATTGTCTGGTTATATGGATTGTCATGATTAGATGTATATTGTCATTGGCTATGTGGTGATCACAACTTGGCACCAGAGCACAGGCTTGCATGACCCTGTGAGTTCAAGCTTTGCTGATGCAGTCAGGTTCATAACCACAAATCATCAGCGTTGTGTCCTTAGCTACGGCGCTCCACTCTGCTTACCTCATTCGACTCAGATGTGAATCAGTACCTGGGCGTTATTACAGTGCTGTCCTCGTCCCGAAAAACATGTATTTGCAAGTACAAATAAGTCTGTAAGTCTTGTTCTAAATTTTCTGTCTTGCTGTTGCTCAGTGGAGTAAAATGTCATTGTAAAGGACTGTGAACATGGTCTTGTACACTTTGGACCAAGTGCTATAAAAATGTTATATCCTTATGTTATTGCCCACTTAATGCTACAGCCTTGAGTAATAAATGAGTTTTACAGACAAATAACTTTTTCTGGTACTCAGTTAACTCTAATATTTAAAAAAAACTTTTTAAGATAAACAATAAAACTTAAAACAGCTTCTCTCATTGACTCTAATCAAAAGACTCAACTTTTTTTCAAAAACTTTTTACCATACAGACAACACATTTTTCTTACATCAGAAGAATTGTGCCACATTTATTGTGCACCGAATCAATTTTGTAAAAGCCATCAGCAAAATATCTTTCAAATCTTAATTCATAAGAATATATAATGGTACAGTAATTTTATTAATAAAAAAAAAAAAAGAAAAGTCTGGGTAGCCGGTTAAACATTCTCGTTCATCAAAAATGTAAATTACTTTGTTGCCAGTGGTTCTTTTAGTTTTGAAATTTCCTTTCTTTTTTTTGTTCATTACTTAGGGAGCCAGCGCAAGGAAAGGAAAAGCAGTAGCAATTCTTTATCAAAGGGCAAGAGATGTCGGGCTGATTCTTCTGATTCCACAGTCAATTCAACCAATGGCGCTTCATCCTCTAAGGTAAGATTTGCTTTGCAAGAGAAAAAATGGTCAAATGTATCGATAGCTAGGTATATTTATATAAATCATCAACTATAACTTTAGAAAGGTCTTACTGTAATATACATTAACTACACATACAAACATGCAGCCACTTGCATACAACACTTGGTTTTCAAAAATGTTGTGATTTCACTTGTATTCTTGTGAAGAGTACTGAATCTTGTGGATGTGTGCTAGGGTCGCTATTTAAATGTAAAACAAGTGTGAGTAAAACAGGAAACATTAATCAGTTCATCCTTGCTATATGCATCCTGTGTAATGCATAGAGTGGGAATGCAAGGAGCTGTTTGATCTATCTGTTCAAACACTTTTGTTTACTTCTATCAATTGGTAAATACCCTTCAAATGATTTCAGTCGCATTTGATCAATTTCACCCACATATGAAAATTTGACCAGTGTGTGCCTTTTTAATTCTAAGTCTGTTTTTTATTTTGATAATAAAAAAAAGAACAACAAAAACATAACAAAAAACAAGACATTATTCAAATGAGATTCCATCCAGCAATGATGTTAGTCCTAGAAAAAGAGTGGCTGAGACAAAATGGCAAGAATGGAAGCATGAAGAGGTCAAAATGAAGATGACATTTTTTTTCACTGGGTTTAATGAAGTAAGACAAGATCAGAAACGAGTACATTAGCAAGAACACTAGGTTGACAGGCTCAGAGGCAAAGTGAGATAGAATTCAGTCTGAGATAGTTGGTAACATGTTCAGAGAAGAAATGGAGAGTACAGTGGCAAGAGAATTCTGAAAATATATTCCTCTGAAAATATATTCCTCTGAAAATAAGAAAAGAAGACAAAAAGTATGTGAATCGAATTGAGGAATCTTTGATGGCCATTGGTGTGAAGGAGAAAGATGCATTAGAAAGGGTAGTTGAAGACTTTAGAGGATCTGTTAAGGCAACCCCTTATAAGACACAATGAGGGAAGATAGATGCAGATAGGCAGGGAGTAATTTTGACACATGAATTGTGTGGTATAGGTTTGTCATAGGGACTTAAGGACAGTGACAGATCAACCATCTAGTCCTCCAAATTTAATACAAAAATGTTAGGATAGAATACGAATATAAATCAGTATTCAATATTAATATCCATATTAAGGAAGGTAAATCTTCTGATATCACCGGAATTATGATTTTTGTGTAAATTGATGGAATTTTTTTAAAATTTATTGTGCTGCTTCTTACAGACATATTTTTGTCTAGTACATGTAAAGTAGCAGAAAAGGCCAAAGGCCGTCAAGTTTCCATTTCAAGTATGCCTCAGGTTGTGCTTTATTTCTATTTTCAGGCGGCAAAACGAAGTCGAAGTGCATCCATATTGGAAGCTCTCCAAGAAGCAGATCTTCCTGTGATAGAAAGTCATCACAACCACAGTCATCCCCCAACCCGTGTACACCTGCTCAATACCTTGATCAAGCTAGCAGATCGTGAACTCGTATATCTTATAAACTGGGCCAAACATGTACCTGGTACGTTTTCATAACTATGAATAATGCATGCTTTAGGAAACATACAAATTAAAGTTTTTCAAATATTGGCTCTTCCTTCATACCTTTGCTTTTGCTCAGATACTCTTCCATAACTTGATTCATTATCATAAGATGCTTTTCTGAGCTTTAATCTTTTTAACTCATTACAAAAAAGGGCATTGTGAGTCTGTTTGTTCAGTATGATAACAAATTTGAAAACATATACATCACATGTTTGTATTTGGTTGATTTGTTCTGTAGTCATGTTGAAATAAGAATACATTTTTAAAGTCTTAATCGAAAGACAAGCCTTATGAAAGACTAAATTGTTTGTTTTTCTTTCAGTTTGTGTCAATGTTTATTAGTACAGATCTCAGATATTTAATACATTAAGTATAGATGATCTCTCAAGTCTCATGCTTGCACATTTACAGAAAATAAATAGTACAATTCTGTTCTTCTGTGGGAAAATCGTTTGATGGTGGGTATACCTTGTCACAAGCAACATACAACATAATTTGAGATTTTAAATTGGACAGTGTTGATGAGTGGTCTTCCAATGAAAAAAAAAAAAAAAGAATCTTTAGTTTTGAGTTCATTGTTAGGGCTTCAAAATTTATATCAGAGACAATTTCAACTTTATGAGTCTATTATACCAGATGTCTTCTTTCATCCATCCAGGCTATACACATTTGACCTTGGGTGACCAAGTGCATTTAATTGAATGCTGCTGGATGGAGCTGTTGCTGCTGAACTGTGCTTTCCGCTCCATGGAGCACGAGGGCAGGACTTTAGTGTTTGCTCCAGATTTCCATTTAGAAAGGCATGTATTATTTAATGTAATCGATGTATATGGATGGAAAAACAAAACTAAGCCGTTTTATTACTTTTTAAAATGCAAATTGTCTCATCTCTTTGAGTAAGTTATCATAAAGTCTACCAACAGATGTTGGAAGAAACTTAATGAATGTTTGGTCTCATGAGGATACACTTGGACTATCATACTATTGTACAGATTCAATGTTTCAGAAACGTAGTTTGACTGCTACATTTGTGTGCAATCAGTATCTCTTCAGATTGTTGTAAAAAATTCTGATAGCAGATAAAAAGTCAGGTTGGATTCAACCATGTACCCACTCTTCAGGCTAGAGTTTTTGGATGAAAAAGTGGAATCTGTCATAGGAAAACCCAAGCTGTAAAATTTGCACAATGTTTTCAAAGCTAGCGTCTTTTTAACCAGTATTTATTTTTTTTAATTCATGGAGTCAGTAATTCATTCATTTCCTGGACTTAAGATAATGACTTCTGCATCGAAACAAAACAAAAAAAGAGCTCTTGAGCTATTCTTTTGTTGCTCTTGTTGTATTAATTAAAAAATCAATTTTATACATTAATTATGCATATGTATGTTCATTATGCAGATACCAAATTTTATTATTTTATTCATTTGTTACACAGTTTAGATCTAGATATCATTTTGTTCTTTAAGAATATGTTTCTAAGTGAAAATTGTGGACAAAGTTGTGTGCGTAAAATAGGAAAGAGGTGTCTGATTATGCAGTTTTGAGAAATGGTAGGAATGAGGAACTTTGTTATCATTTTAGCACTTGGTACTTCTGGCCATTGGCACCAAAACCAGTGGACAAAATACAGCATTATATCCATCAAAAGGTGGAGAGTTGTTTGAATTTAATACCTAATTTATGCTTTTCCCAATGGCAGGCAACAGTGGGGAATCACAGGTATGGGGGATGTTTTGGAGCAGGTCTCAGCGGTGTCTGAACAAATGGTGCTTTGTGGTCTCAACAAGGAGGAATTACTTTTATTACAGGCCACAGTTTTAGTCAATGCAGGTGAGAGTCAATTTTGTTTAGCATAATTTACAATTAACTTTTTAAAGATATGATTGTACTTCCTTTTTTCTCCATTAAAATAGATTTTCCATAGCTGGACTTTGGTCATATGTGTTTTATTCATAAATTGAGCTCTATTAATCTTTGTTCTCTTTTTGTTCTTTGTCGTTTATTTGTCAGGGTTTGGTTTTGTTTTCAAATTAAATGCATGTTGTTAGCTCACAGCTTGTTACATTAGACTCATTTCTAAAAGCAAGGTCACAAAGATACCTTCAACAAACTAATCGATCTGCATCAGAAAGTTTGTAAATGAAAAAAAAAATCCTTTATGAAGGAGGAATTTATATTCATAAGAAATAAAATAAACAAAATCTTGTCAGTTTATTGGATCATTATTAATTTTGTCTGTGTCCAATTTTGTTTGAGCAAATGAATGCATTGTAAAAGGATTATCATTGTTTTTTTTCTTGTTTTTTAAGATTTAATTTTTATTTGAGCTGTGTGAAAAAGGAAAGAAGTTTGATATCGTTTTAAGAAAGAAGTGAGAAAGGAATTACACATTTATGTTGAGGAGGGAGTGGAGTATTAATTTTCACTTATCTTTAAATGCTCATATATTCTTTTTTCTTTTTTTTTAAATAGAGGTACGTCGCCTAGAGAGTTTCATGAAAATTCAGGAGATGCGCCAGGTAATATTGGATGTGTTCATGGAAGTGGCTGGGCGCCATCAAGGTTATGGCAACTGGCGACACGCTCCGTCCATCCTTCTACTGCTGACTCACATCCGCCAAGCTAGTGAAAGGGGCATAACTTACTTCCAACGGTTGAAAATGGAGGGCTGTGTAACATTTTGCGATCTGCTCACAGAAATGTTGGATGCTCACAACTCTGGTGACAGGCGGAGACTGCAGCAGCAGCAGCAGCAGCAACAACAACACCAGCAGCAGCCACAACACCACCAAGTCCAACAGCAGCAACAGCAGCTTTCCCATCAGCACCTACAACACCAAGCACCCCCTCCCCACCAACAGCCCCATCAACAACCCCACCTTTCACAACAGCATCCAGCACACCATCCTTCCCACCCCCACTCACAGCCCCCATCCCATTCTATGCCTCCAGAATGATGCTGGTTCTACATCCCATCTGTCCTACCCACATGGTGACAGCTAATAAGGTACCCTTGGATCTTGCGCAGTGCATTGTAGGTAGGCCAGTGTTTATAAACTTTGGCCGAGATGAACGTGCTGATAAATTCTTTTCGGACCCATGAAGTTTTGAGAGAAAAGAAAAATAGAAAAAATGGATAGAAAATGTGAGTTCAAAGGACCCTGACAATATGGAACAAGGAGATGAATAAATTCCTGGTGAAAAGGAGATTCCATTTTCTCTATCTAGTATTATGCTCTGAAAAATGAGAAGTCCAACCAGTAGGATTGGATCCTGTTCTTCAATTGCCATCATGTTTCACAGAAATTCTGGAAGATTCTGGATGGTGTGCCCATGAAAACTTTATTTCAGTGGTATTTTGTCTTGAGTTTTTGTTTTGTGTGGGCTTTTAGGGTGGTTATTTTTTAATTTGTGTTGGGTTTTTTTGTTTTTTGTTTTTTTACATGTTCCATTTTTTTCTTGAATGTTTTGCCATTAGCCTATACTATATGTGACACTGTTTTATGTGTGAGAGCTACTGTATCTTTCCTATTACCGCTACAACTTTAAATTCCAGCTTATCTTGCTCATGAGTTGAAATTGAAATGGGTTTTACGGGCTCTACTTTGAACTTAATTTGTATCAGTTGAGGGTTTTATTTAAGGTTTGATTCAGTAGTAGTAAATTTATATGACCGCACTTTACATTTCATACACAATACTCTCAGTCAAAGACATTTTAAGCCCATTGAGAAACAGCAGAATTTAAGAGGAAATTTTCTAATGTGTCTTGTTGGCTATATTTTTTGTGCTTCTTTTCCATACATCATGCAATAGAAAGAGTTGCCTCATGTTTCCTTTGTTTTACTTGACCCGGTACAGTTTACATCTATCAACGGTGAGATCTGAGATGCTCTCAAAAGATGAAACTGGACTGATTAAGGAATTTTTCATCTTTTAAACCGGTGTTTTTTTTTAGAATTGTAGTATTGCAGCCATATAATACTGTGAGTAACATCTGTGCAACTTTTGACTATCAATTATTTGACTTATTTGTCTGTGAGACTTGCACATATGAGGATAGCTAAAGCTGATGGACTGATTGATGATCTTGTCTGTATGGGAGAAAAGTAGCTATGTATGCAAGAGAATACAACTTCGTTTGCATCAACTTTATTTCATTTTGGTTCTGTGTCAGCATACTGTTTCAGTAACCTAATGCGTCCTGAGGAGTCATCTTGAATTTATTTTAAGTCTACCTATGCAATGTAGCTGTAGGTTTTATGTTCTTTGGCCTTAGGTTAGGTCTTTTCTGAAGGTTATGAAGTTGTTTTTATTTTTGTTTTTTGTTGTTTTTTTGGAGGGAGCATCCTTTTTGGAGGATGTGGGAGAGGGGCTTGATATATATATTTTTTTTTTGGTCTTTGTTTAAGCTGTAAGTTTAATCAAGGATATATTCAAGAAATGGCTGGTCTTGACGTGCCTTGTTTTTTAAATTTAATAAGATGAACTGCTGGGTAGCCATTTTAAGTTTGGAGGTTTCTCCTCTTCAGAAAGTTAGGGGGTATGACAACATTAATATTGAGCGGCACATGACTGCTGCTTGTTTATTGATACAGTCTTTTTTACCATGGTGATTCAAACAAACAACACCAAAATGTAAAGAAAACCGGTGCATGTGTTCTAACTTTTTTTTTTATGTTGCCTTTTCTTTTGCTACCCAAGGATCAGCATGAGAAAAAATAATTTAACTTTTAAGCATTCTCCATCATCTGAGATAATTTCTTGCACTCATGGGAAACCACCTCTCTAGGGGTGGTAAAGTGTTTATGATGATGATGAAAGCATGAATACTCAGTGTATAATTAGTCTTTTTTTTATGAATTACTTGCATGAACGTTCATAGTATTGTTGAGGTACTTGCTCTAATGACTGTTGGTGTTCCAATTGTCAAATCAAATTAACCAGGGCTTACAAAAGATAATGCAACTCAATTGATAATTCAATGAAAATATACTTCTTATTTGCTGTAGAAAAATAGCCTTGGGGGAAGGGGGCCTGTAATCCATAACTTGGAATGTTGAAGTAAATATCAATGTTGTCAGAATACATAGGTCTTGTAATTCCATCGTATTTTGCAAAAAAAACATTAGGTGGCTGGCAATTTTAAAAACTTTGTTTAACCTTGGCAAACTCAAATTTATGCCATTCAAGACTCAACCAAGTCAAAATTAATAAGCTGATTTTAAGTAGTGTTTTGTGCTCAGTTCGAGTTAGGACATCATGATGAAGAAAGCTAAAGTTAGAGGAAAATTTGATTTCAATATCTTGGGGTTCTTAGCTTATTGACAACTGATGTTGATCAGCGTAAGAATCGCAGTTTACACACCTTTAATAGTAGAAGTTATAGCATTAAGGAACACAGCTGTGAAATGAATAAATGATAAAAATGTTAAGTTGCAGGATATAAGAGTTGACAGTACAGATATGCTTGGCTACTCTATTAGGGAAGGTTTAATATCACGTTTGTTATAAAGAATGTGGTTGTACATATATAGCCACTGTTGAGATTTACTGAAATGGTTTCAATGGAAAACTGTGTCTGTTCTTTTAAAGTTGAGTGTCAACCAGCTCACCGTCTACGTAAGATTGCTTTTTTAATAACTCTATGAAGAATCTGACACTATATCAACAATAATCCTTGATGATAAAAGCTCCTGTCCAATTTTCAATTAATAATCTCACAGATAGTAAGCTAGCTACATGAGAAGTACATTTGTTTTAATGTGCCTTTCTTTTATCTGTAGGTTGTTATGCATGCACATTTTCAATATATAGTTATATTCATGTAAGAGCTTGAGGCTGATTTAGGGGAAATACTTCTTTAGAATTTTTTGGAAAAAATTTGTCTACGAAATAGATATATGACGGAGTCTTAGTTTCTGTTTTAAACTAAGTGGCATTGGAGTAAACTTTTATGCATTTTATACCATCTCTTTTCTCTGTAAAATGACATTGTCTGCAAATCTTCTTTATTAGTTGTAATCTGGACTTGTATTTCTGTTTTGCTTATGAAATGATTTTGTGTACAATCTGGTCTTCAGTGATTATGGCTGCATGATTTATTTTAAGAAATGTAGTTGACTTGTAGCAAAATTTCATCTCAATCAAAAACATCGATCATATTCTTTTATCTGCATTTCCATGTTTAACGATGGATTGAGCAAATGAATTCCTCAAGGCAAAATTATGTTTACAATGTTTTCAATAGTGCAGAAATTGTCAGCCACAAATCAGTCAAAATTGTTCATATCTGCATAGCATTTGATAGAGGTTTTCTTGAATTGCTGTATCGTTTCACTCTGTTAGAAATTTTATCATATTTCTATTCATTGGTATAAGATTATGACATTTTGTTTTTCTCCTTTGCACTCTGTGACATATTTTGGTAAGTCAAGAGCTACATTGTAGAACCCATGTATACTGAATGCAAGTTTTAGCTTTTAAAATCTACTTTCCAATAGTTTGATTCAGTCATAGCATTGAATTGCTTCATCATGGAGTATTCATTCATGAGCTGAGAAATTTTCACTGCAAGGTTGGCACAACAACATCACTAAGGACTTCAATTTATTGTCTCAGAGTGTACCGTATATCTTGTGCATTCAAATCAATGCAAATGAAATGGACTCAGAAGCCTGATATGGTTTCAAGCAACAAATCTGTTTTGTTACCAAGAACTACACCATTTGGAGAAGACAAGAAATTTCCCAACTGTGATCTACATTTGCTTTTATATTTTAAGATGATCCTTTGCATTTTACAAAGATTGAACCTTTTTGTACAGGGAAAACATGCAACAGGAGATGGCTCGTAATGATATTTTTTCAACTGTAAGAAAACATAAGTTCATTGAAAGGGTGAGAGAGGGGAGAGTTTGAGGAATCATTAAACCTTT
>JAOYNN010536787.1:0-14299 GCA_025770095.1 Goniobranchus kuniei
TCCTAACTGAATTTAATTGACTAAATACAATTCAAGAAGATAGGTAGATAGAACGACAGACAGGTAAACAGGTAGATTAGCCTGTCGTTTGTCCTAACTGAATTTAATTGACTAAATACAATTCAAGAAGATAGGTAGATAGAACGACAGACAGGTAAACAGGTAGATTAGCCTGTCGTTTGTCCTAACTGAATTTAATTGACTAAATACAATTCAAGAAGATAGGTAGATAGAACGACAGACAGGTAAACAGGTAGATAGATAGATAGAAAGATAGATAGATAGATAGATAGATAGATAGATAGATCGATGATAGAGAGATAAGTAGAAAGATAAAGATAAAGATTGCATTTGCGTTGTGCTTTCCATCCTTGAAGAACAGTCTCAATTCCCTTTGCAATGCTTTATCTCCTAGCAGGCATATAAGTTGGGGAGTATAGTGTAAAATGTAATACATTCAGTGCAACAACAACAGCTTATTGCCAGGTACCCATTTAACACCTGGGTCGAGTGGAGCAATGGGAGTGACTTTTCTTGCTAAAGGATAAACAGCAGTTGTCGCTGGCGGAAACTGAATTCAGGATCTCTCGATCCCTAGACAGACACCTCAACCACTTCGCAAATAGATAGATAGATAGATAGATAGATAGATAGATAGATAGATAGATAGAAAGATATATAAATAGATAAATAGAAAGACAGACAGACCCAGACAGATAAATAGATAGATAGACAGACAGACCAACAGACCCAGACAGACAGGCAGACAGACAGACAGATAGATAGATAGATAGGTAGATAGATAGATAGATGGATAGGTAGATAGATAGATAGATAGATAGACCGACTCACCCAGACAGAGATATAGATAGAACGATGGACAGATTGACAGTTAGAAAGATGGATAGATAGGCATCAGATAGATAGACAGACAGCTAGTTAAATAGATAGATAAATAGATAGATATATAGACAGGTACATGGATAGATAGATAGATAGATAGACAGACAGACAGACATATAGATAGATAGATAGATAGATAGATAGTTATGTAGATAGATAGATAGATAGATAGATAGATAGATAGATCCAGACAGATAGATAGATAGATAGATAGATAGATAGATAGATAGATAGATATATAGAGCTACAGATCCAGATAGATAGATAGATAGATAGATAGATAGATAGATAGACAGATAGATAGTATGTAGATAGATAGATAGATGGATAGATAGATAGATAGATAGATAGATAGAGAGATAGATGCAATAGGTATGGACATGCTTGTAAGTAATTAGGTACAATAGTATCTAGCTGTTGCATTCCTGTAAGAAAAATTTCAGGAACATGTAAACAGATAGCTGTGTAACAATAACAAAATACTATTATGATTTTCTTTCTTTATAAAACAGATTAACGGCATTTTCTTCAGTACTCAGTGTTGCCTCACATCTCCAAAGTCATCCCGAACCTCCCATGTGGAGACAGTTGAAATAATTTCGATACTTCTAACAACATCAAAGCGATAACAACTCATATTTCTTTTTCATTACCTTCATATACGGACAAGGACTAATCAAGAAAAAAAATCATCGTAAACAAGTAAAAAAAACAACAAACAAAGCAGTCAGAACCACAGATAAAAAAAAGTAGAAATTCATGGATATTGTTGACAGCAAAATGTAGTATTGACAGAGAATAATTGTCTTTTCTCATTTTATAAGTATTATTATTATTATGATACAAAGAGTTATGGAAAACTAATTCAACACGATGAGTTACAGTTGCTGCGTGTTTGCATCAACCGTCATCTGTGTATCGAAATCAATGAACGAAATGTCTGCCAATAGTTTCCATGTCTCATCTCATATCAGAGGCTCAAACCGAAGGTCCTCTAATGAGTATAATGACGCCAAGTCTACCGTAAAAGAAGTTTTAAAACTCGACAGTGCAACGAGTGGTATGGCAACCTTAGCTGAAGGACCCAGACGCCACCGCTCTAATACATTTGGAAGACTGTCCAAATTAACTCGTAAGAAGACCGTGGAGGGCTTCACCAAGAGATCAACCAAACTCAGCTTTCAGACTCCTTTGAGAAATTGCTTGAATTCGAGATTGCCCAAGAGTGACCTCCACCCTGAATTTTTCATTTTTGAGCCACATTCTGACTGTAGAAGAAAGGTTTTCTATTGGGACGACAAAACTGCAAAATCTGATCGATCCTCCGAACAGGCATCGACGTTTCGGTTTAGTACAAATTGCGACATCAGCAAGTACATTTCAATAATTACATCGAGAAGGCGCGCAGCTTCACCCTCATTGTTTCCGTTTACAAAAGACGATTTGGCCTTAGGTCACCATAGCAACATTACCAATAATAGCAACAAAAATGCAGAATTGGCTTGCAACAGGTCGCGCTCCGTTGACTTGACGGCTTCCAGACTTAGAGGGCAATCCAAGGTACACTCCTGGCACAAACCTCACACAAAAAATGTCACAGTCAAAGAACCTGCTGACCAGCAAAAACTGGAATTCAGACGAGAACACAGGGAAACGAGATGCAAACCATGGAAGACGCTAATGCCGAATACGGCCCACTATGGTGCGCCCGAAGGGACTGATACTTACGGCAACTTTGTTACTTTCGGCAAGGCTGCTGATGGCACCTGGTTGAAAAGCAAAATATGCAAGCCGAAGATGAATAAAACAAGACCCATAAGGCCGGAGAGTATAACTGAATTTGACGACAAAGAGTCGCCCGGACCTAGATTCTACCCAGTTGGTAATCTTGAAGAATTTTCCGTTTTGTCCACAATTTCAGGTGGTCGGGTTCCAAAATCGAAAGACGAAATTCCCTCCCTCAATGGCGTTTCCATGGAAAACACATTCCAAAGGGGTGAGCATTTTCCTCCTATTTCTATATACTCTGACTGCAATAAACAAATCTCCTTTGAGACGTTACCACCTGCTTCTGGAGTTTCCATCGGTAACACACCAGATATGTATGAAAAATGTCTTCATACTTCTAGAACGCCTGGCGGAAACATGCCAGAAGATAGAAAGTATGATAGCAGGAATAGTACTAAGCCATCAACAGTCTTCACATATGCCGAACTAAACGCTCCAAACTTAAGCATTAGCAACAGCAACTCAGCGAACCTATTAGACCCTCTTTCGAATCAAGCAGCGCTAAAAAACAAGCCCGAAAGACTCACGGGCAATTTGAAGCAGAAAAAACTTCGTCCGTCACGAATCCCTGTGCCAATATCACCACGCAGTAGGGAAAGGGGTACAGAAAAGGAAGACACTCTAAAATCGTTATCAGGATCGTGGAAAAGCCCTTTCGATTGTCTGCCAGTTCCAGTGCAAGCAGTCACTAAAATCTCTACAAGAAGTTGTGTGACAGAGAACGTAGTTCCTATGGAGAAGCAACTGCCGGAACGTATTTATTCATCCAGAGCCCAAAGCCTTCCCAGGAAGTCTCCATGCACAAAAATCAACACGGCAAGTAAGTCTTCTGCCAGTAAAGGCAAGCTTGAAATCACTCAAAAGGTTAAGGCTCTCGTAGACTCCTACTCTAAATTCTTGCAGAAAGAAGGTGTCATGGGTGAAATTTCTCGAATAAGCCAAGGAACCAACGACGAGGCCCAACTTATAAACAATGAGGAAAAACCTTTTATGGTGGTTCAGAAAAACGGAGACTTCTTAACTCTCCGGCAAAAGTATCCCACAGATGTCCATACTGAAAGAGAACGTACAGGACGTCTTGCGAAGTCATCTGGATGGCAAAAATACATTGGTGTGTCCACCTCTCCCCCTCGAAGCCGCATTGGACAAACAAGAAAGAAAAACACAGCGTGTAAATTATACTCAAAAAGTTTTGTCCAGCCCACACTATCAGCATTGAATAGACTTCTTGATCCACTAAAGCCTGACGCTGAAAGAACCAGCGCCACAGCGGAAATACCGCAAACATTGAATACTACTGCAACCAGTAGTACCAAAAAGTCATTCGGACAGTCAATTCAGAATAAATCTGGTCCCAAAAAGATCAAAAGACATGCCATAGCGATGGATGGACAGGGCAATCTTGCAATGCCCACAGTTGCAACAATCTTTTCTGAAAGTTCCCAAAAGGGAGCTAGCTACCTCGGTCAAAGTTCAGTTGACATCCAGGTTACAAAAAAGGAAGAGAAAATACCAGAAGACTGTCGTGGCACGCAGCATACGACAAACGACAAGGCTATTTTGTCATTTCAAAGTGAGAAACTGGATAAAAGAGTCACGCAAACTCCAGATGAAAAGATGGCTTCTGGTATTCAATGCAAGGAGAATGAGACAGTTACTGATACGAGAGAACAACATGCCAAAAATGCGCCAGTTCATCAAAAGGTAGAAGTGAGGACTTTCAAAACTGGCAGTCAACCTTACCATCAAAGCAACTCACTGAAGTTGAAGACAGCAAAGTCTCGAAAAAATGATCGATTACGACAACATTGTCATGTGATGAATACTGGAAAACATTTTCCATCAAGATCAAGTCCTACACTACCCCTCATTTTTCTGCACCAGCCGAGAACAGCTAAAGAGCAGGATTCCAACTTACTCAGTTCACAAACAAGGTTAAAACACATTACGAACAAAGAGCCTGCAACACGGCTTTCTTCCAAACAGTCCCCATGCACTCTCCACGAGAAGAATCCAGTGCCCACGCAACTTTCGGTACCACAGGAAAAGCTGCCATCCCAAAAACGTGCGGGTGTCTCAACGGGCAGACAACGACAAGGACGGAGCAAGGCAGTTTTCACCTATCAAGGGAAAGAAAATTCTCTTGTGCCCTGTTATGCCACGGGCCTCAAAGCAGAGCGCCTGAGAAAATGTGGTGTCTCCCAAATCTCGAAATTTAAAACATCTTCAGCGACCTCATCACTAAAGTTGATTAAGGAATTGCCAGGCGCTTACTCCTCGCCGCCCGCGACTGCAAAAAGAGAAACTTCTCATGCCGCCTCTAAGGACAACTTTCAAGACTTACCAGATGCTCAAGGGGTGAAGTTGAAGGAAACAGAAATTCCAGGTGACACGTCTACTTCAAGTTGGCATTCTGAGATCTTACCATCAATCAACGACACAAACAAAAAACACAAGGCGAGTCCCTCTGAGAAAAAGGGGGAAATTTTCCACAGCGCCGGGAGACCCTGGGGTGAAAAACACTCAGGATCAACGAGTTCATCTGAACGTCGACTTAACAGCGCCGCACTGACACCCGGATTGGTAGACTCGTCCAAGTCAACAATGAAGGGGATCTCGGAGCTGACCTTGACATCATCAGAGTCAATGTCAAAGGATTCTCACATCGTTGTTCTTCGGCAAAATAATCTCGAAGATGTGACGGCCATAAGCGATTCTGCAGGAATCTACAAAAGAGGAGAAGGATTGTTACGGCTGAACGAAGTAAATAGAATGCAGTTTGCTCGTAAAAGTTTCTCAGATTTTCGTATCAATAGGAAGTCAATCCATTATTCTCAAAGCGAACTTCTTCAAAGGAAAGACTGTTTTTTCAGACTCCATTACAGGGTCCTATCCATGCCGCCTCCTTCAAGTTACGATCCACTGCGTTGCCAGTTGTCAACAAGTAGTTATGGGAATGGTAAAGTTACGCATTCGGACGTTACAAAGGTTGGGACACAAGACAGGACTGCAAGTACGAGCAGAAATTCAAGTAAGAGGAAAAATCAACTTATAGATTATTATGGGAAAACTTTCTTTCCTGGAACTGCTCATGTAAACTCCAAAGCTGGAAGGGACAAGTCTTCTTTAAGTTGTTCTACCGATGTGAGATACAATGCAGACGATAGATTAATGCAAAATGAATATCTTTTACCGCAATTAACGTTTTCCGAGTCATGGGATTCCCAAGCTAAAACTGTTAATTCGCAGATCACGCTATTTGAAAAAGATACCGAGACCCTTCCGGAGCAGAACCGAAGTCCAACGTCTTTGTCAGGTTTCCAGACTTTGCTGCAGTTTTGGGAAGACAGATCTGCATCTCATAAAATCTGGGCCAACGTATCGGCTTCGTCGACGACCGATAATGCCAATGATGCCGTGGATGATACAGCACCCCAGGAAAAGAATTTTCACGAACAAGGCAGCCAAGAGAAATGTGAGCGGATGGCGTCAAAGGACACAAATGGCAGTGCTTCTCCCTGTAGAGTTTCGTCAAACAAAAAAGGTTCATGTTCATATAGACACACAAAGCATGTTGATGCCACCAGTTCTCCACTGGTGTTCTGTGCAAACTCTAAAAGATCTCTTGATGCCAACAGAGAAAGTGACAATCCAGGGGCTTTGAAAGGACGGATAGATTATTCTAAATTAAGGCACGATGTTCAAGTTCAGAAAATGATTCCAGTCGACAGTAATTTGCTTCATGAGAAGACACATCCCATGAAAAGATCAGACGAAAGCATGGTCCTAATGTCGTGTCATGCATTGCCTTCGTGGAATGACCCATCAAAGTTGGATGAAACAATTCTTTCTTGCGTCGGCAAAAACCAACAACCAGCTGAGAAAATCAGAAACTGGCTCAAACATTCAGCAAAATCTACTTGGCACATGAAATTTAAAAACAAACCAGAAGGAAAAATCATCAACTCGAAATCTGCAAAGTCTCAAATTACATCCAGCTGCAATTCACGAGTGCTGAGGATGTCAGGTGATAAATCGGTTGTCCAGCAGGCAAAACACGGGAGAAGAAATGCGATGCAAGAAAAAGGTGCTACTCCCAGCTCACACAAGAGTTCATTTGAATCTAACAGCCAATCATCTCTAAATATACATCCAAGTTCCATGTGGACCACGAGAAGAATGCCATATCTCTTTGGAGATCCAAGTCTCTGGCCTAAGGCAACGCCCTATATGCGAGGGCAATTTCACATTATCGACCCAACGATTGCGTCACCTGCTGCGTCAGTGTCTAAACGTAGAGTACTCAACTTGGCATCGAAGAAAAATCATCGGCACGATTCTGATTTGAGAGTTGACTGCGTCACTGACAAAGATCTTCGATGTAGTTTTCCACAACTCCATCAGGGTAAACTTGATTATCGTGTACCAGTAAAACCGGTTTTGTTGTGCAAGTTTGAGCCGACCTCGAACGTGACACCAGAAGAATCGATACACAGGAATGAACAAAAGTGCTTAAAATTGCAAACTTCTGTAAAGCAATGGCGACATCCAGGTTTAACTTTGGGAGAAAGCCCATCGGAAAAGCTTCGTCTTCCGCCCCTGTCCTCAAATCAAAGGCCAGGAACCCCTCATTATGTTGTCAGAAGTCGTCATTGTTTTGAGTCTAGCTTTGATTCGGATAAATCAGAAAGTCTTAGAGACGTACATGCAGTGGAAATGAAAACCAAACCAAAATTATCGAAAGAACCTACTTTAATGAGAGGGCACATCGTTCTTTCTACAACTCCTCATCGGACTGCCAAATCGGAATTTTCAACAAAACTTTGCAGTAATGAACCAACGTCCCTTTACCAGTCCACCTCAAACTCTCCTCAGATCCCCAATAATGTAAAAGCCAAAGAAGCAGATAGTAAGGGAGGTGAACACTCATCAGAGGAGTCTCATGAAATAGTGTGTCATTGCGCAGTTTGTAATAACACAATGCAGAGAATTAAATCTAACAAGAACGCGAGAGCACTTGAAAGGAAAGACCATGCCACGCGGAAAGTGAGTGAAATCTCAAGTCATAAATTGTCTCTAATCGAATTTATCTCGACTAGAGAGTCAGAAGAAAATCAAAAGTCAGGAGACAAACATGGAACTCAGGCCATGAGATGTGGGGAAAAGATCGACATTAATATTGGAACAAACACTAGTAAAGGCAGAACAAGTGCAATTGGACATCACCAAACTGCTTCTGCCAATATTTGTCCCTGTCATCAGTCACAAGGCAACACCTTACTATGTCACCAAAATCTTCAAACTGATCAAATAGCAAATCAAGTGACCCCAGTGAAATCATCGGGAGAGGAGGCGGAAAATTGCCGGATCTTAGTCGACGAAGCCGGGGGTAAAAGGAACAGATTATTATATCATTTTGGCACACAACAACCAGAAACCAAAGCACCTGAAAAACTTCATAAGGAACATGAAAATAGAGCTAAAGAAAACGTCCAATCCACTATAACGTTTCCAAAGCTTTCTCTTGTGAATGACAACGAAATACCAAAGGAAAGAACGCTGAAGAAAATTGTCAATGAGGTAGAAATTGTCATCGGAAATGACGTCCCTGTTCAGGATTTCGTGGACTGTTTTATCAGTGGTTTAAAAGGTGAACGAAAGAGCAACGGACAAACTATTCATGAGCCACATCGAAATGATGGTAAAACTCAAGAGGACAAAGGAAAAGTGAAAAGCCTTAAATCTGCGAAGTCCGCTCACGGCAAGAAAATTCGGGCTCCCTTGGACAGATGTGCTTCTAATAAAAAGAGCAATGGAACAGACACGAAAGAACTCTTTCCGACATCTGCTAGCGATCTGGACAGTTGCAACGAGTCTAAAACAATGACAGAACAACGGATCAAACCAAAGCATGGAAAACCTTTCAGCCGCAGACGATTTTTGCAAGCGTTGTATGTTCGGAAGAGATCAGCAGAAAACAAAAGAAAGCACCAGAAACCGTACCGCCAAAGGTCACGTTTACATTGTGACGACGCTTTCGACACGACTGAACCGGATAGTGCACCGTGGATGCCGAAGGCAAAAGAGGATGCTTATATCAGGCGCGGACATATAAGAGCACAGCATCTATCACGACACCCAATACAAGATGGCGACTTTGGTGCTTGTGCAGTGGGTTTGGGCCGTAACCATCAAGTGACTAGGGGGATACCGTATAGAAGAGGGAACACCATGAGGTGCAGGCCTCTCATCAACTCTCCCGTTAATCCACGTCCTTATCGGGAAAATTTGACCAACAGATACATATCGTCCAAGAGCCTTGAGTCAAGAAAGACTCTTCTATGGAAGAGTGACCTCTCCAAGTATCATCAATCGGACGCGTGGAAGAGAAGCGACTTCAATTTCTCATCACTGCGCAATAAGGAAGGAGTCGACAACGGGACTTTGAATGCGGCTGTGAATGAAGATGCACAGACTATTCAGGTTTTCGCTCCTTGCTGCTTTCCCACGGCAGGGAAATCGGTGAAGGTACTGGTTTCTAAGGATGATGGATTAGCCAGCAAGCGTGTCCAGCTGAGCATCACCGACAACAAAACAAATGAGGAATGCCGAGTGACCGTTCAGCCCAGAGATAAACATGGTGGTCTTTCTCCAAAAGTCGAGACACGATTCGGACACGTCTATGTCGACTACTATCCCCAAGGAGCGGGAAACAAACCGTCCGTAAATTCCAAGAGTGAACATGACATATGTGGACATATTATAGGAGATAATGTTCAGACAAAAGAAAAACAGGCATTCGGAAATCAAAGTGATTTTAAAAATGTCAACGATACTTGGGTGTTTTCGGGGCTAGCAGAGGATACGCGGAAGAATAACACAACTTTGCCGCTGGCTGAAAGCAATGAGTCTCAGAAAGATGTGACTTTCAATTCTTGTTTGATAGAATCTGCGATTTGCCATCAGCCAAACACAAGAATTCATGCAGACGGAAGATTTATTGAACCAATGAACACAGTGAGACGCTGTATTCCAGCAGGTCATGTAGCGTGGAATCCAACGCCTGAACGGTCTTTTGTTAATTCAAAGACACAAACTGATTTCGTTCGCCAAAAGAAAATGGGCCGCCTTAGATACAGAGAAAACTCCTGCCGCAAGTCCCGTAACTCAAACGCTTTTACCTCATCTCCCGCTGGAGCCTCAAGCGATTCATCTCCCTGTGACAGGATGAAATCTCTGAGACACACTGTTCGTGATGTTCCCTCTTCCCCTGAGAAAACTTCATCGTCACGTCGAAGATATACGAAGTCTCACATCTGCAGAAGAAAAGGTTGGAGTCAAGCCTCTCCCTGTAGCTCTGATTCCACCTCATCTTGGAGGTCACCCGCCATTGACAGGCAACGTTCCTCCAAGCCTCTAAAAAGTTATAAAGTTTCTCCTCCTAGAGCAAAAAAACAAGTTAAACAATATATTTGCACTTTCCAGCCATCTGACAAAAGCCCCTCAACCACATCTTTGAATTGCACCAGGACAACTTCTTGTAGGCTGGGAAGAAGCAAAGCCGGCTCTTCAAGCTGGCGGGTCACGGCAAATAAATCACCCTCATTGAAATTCATGAAAAGCAAGGATACCTCGTCGATAGTAGCGGCTGAACATTCGAAAAAGGCCTCCTCAAATTCTAAGGTCATACGTATAAGCGGTCTGAGGAATGCTTCGACTTCACCAATAGTAGCGCGATCGCTTCCGACTTCCCCCGAGCGTATGCCAATGGATTCACAGCCCAAATCTTGTCTAGATAAAGAGAATCAACGTAAGGCCTCAAAGACCACTATCAACAAGGAAGACGTTGCGAATCTTCGCAGTCCATGTTCTCAGCGCTCATACACACCTGAGTCTTATTGCAAACTGAAAGGCCCCAGAAACAGAACAACTGCGAGGAATATCAAGGACGAATTCTTAGAGATTCCCCCCGATAGAGAAGAAACCTGCAAACAGAAACTGCCTTACGCCGGAAATCAGGTCAGAGCACATGGTCAAGATTATTGTACTGAAAAGGTGAAGAATGACAATAAATGGAATACGAGCCGTCCTCTGCAGTTTTTAAACAGGGACAGAAATTATGAATGCGATGTTTTATCCCCCTGTAGAGATTCACGGCCTGCTCACCGTCCCCAAGGCAGGTGCAATGCAATGGTCCCTGAAGAAGATGATCTACAAAGCCCCGATTCTCAGCGGAGAAAGTGGAAGTGCTCTCACCAATCCGATGACAGACTTCCATGTAACACTTTCGACTCCCCACAGTGCATTGAAAGTTCGCGACGCGCCAGGCCATGCCGAGCAGACTCCGCATATTGCGACGAGGATCATTGCCAGGCCATACAACATTTACGAGTAGGTAATTCCAGACGACAAGATGGCGGACTGCGTCGGCAACCGTTTGATGAGAGGTCGCATGCTTTTGAGTCTGACTATAAGCGCGATGAAGAGCCATACCAGCCAGAGCCGAACCAGCCCGTCGGCTTTGCAGAAGGGGGTTATCATTCCAGGTCCCGTAAACTATGGTATGACAACAAACCGTGTCAAAGGGGGATGAAGCAACATAACTACTGTGACGAAAATTACCAACCAAAACAGTACCAGGAACGCTCTGAACGATGCGCCTACCAACCGGAAGCTAGACAGAGAGACTATTGTACAGAGACACACAAGGCACTTGACTATTTTCCGGAGAGGAAGGCGGTTAAAGTCAAAGGCTACCAAAGGAACTTGGCAGGCATGGTATCTCGCCACCTACAGCAACAACAACAACCACAACATCAACAACAGTATGATAAATGTGTTTACCAATCAGAAAGGAGACAGCAACGTTTCCAAAACATGCAGAATCAATCGAATACTCCTATACAGCTGTTTGACGGAAGGACAGGATATCAGGAACCTTATCAACACGACTGTCATGACCAATTTAGTTCACCAAGGCTTCAATCTCCGACCTGTGAAGAGAGATGGTACGAAAATGAAGGTTACGAGAGACATCAAAGAGATATGGATCAGAAACAACATAGAGACAAGCCATGTCCACAGCCACTCTATCCTTATTGCAGCAATCGCTATCAAGCCATGCCTTCTGGTAGAAACACACCGTGTCTCGAAGATACTTATAAAGGGCAGCGAGAACATGGTTACCAGAGACAAGCCCCCGACACATGCTCAGCTTCACCTTGTCAGCAATCTGGCAGCATTCAGTATTCCGACAAGCCTTGTCAGATGGGACCATGTCAGGAACAGGGGCAAAGCCCAACAGGACCGTGTCAGCAATCCAACAGGATTCATTATTCCGACAAGCCTCTCCAGATGGGACCATGTCAGGAACTGGAACAAGGTGCAACAGGACCGTGTCAGCAATCTGACAGGATTCATTACTCCGAAAAGCCTTATCTGACTGGGCCCTGTCAGAAACTGGAGCAATGCCCAGAGACTACTCAAAATAGAATCGACACTACTGGCATGTTTAAAAGGGGCTTTCTTCGATGTTGCCAGAAAGCCCCTTTACGAAGTCGATGCGACATAAACGCCCCGTCGAATGAATGTCTACCATCTGCTACCGACCTCCCGAAAGCGCAAAGCAGCCCGTGCAGGACTACACCAGCAAGAAATTGTGCCGCAGCATTCGCCAAGGCTGGTGAAGCTGGACAGTTGCAATCGGCTACACCTAGTGGCGCGTCAAGCCCGCCGTGTTCACCTTCCAGGATGCGCAACAGCAAGCGAGTCGTGCCTCGACACTCTTACAGAACAAAACCGCCAAGCCTCTCGCCGTCCAGCAGAGAAGCAAGCTGGAATATCAGGATTCACGGCGCGAGCCCAAACACCAGCCGCCGATATCGCAGTCCGTCCGTCACCAGGCAAGAATCAACCGGCAGCGTTCACACGATCTCAGGGTACTTGCCTCAGGCTAGAGGCCGTTCCGCTTCCAGGAAGTACCCGATGTCGCCTGAAGGTCAATCATCGACTTGCTGTGATGCTACGCCCTCCCCAGGGCACCACGAGGATTCTGGCTACGATACTCCCAGGTTCGGCAAATTTCGTGACGGCGACCACCACGCCGGCTTGGTGCGCGGTAACAGCAGAAGGCGCGTGACATTTATAGACAACGGCGCCACGGCCGGTGACGATTCACGCGGTGCTGAAACGGCGTCCAACATCAGGGGGAGGAGAAGTGACGCTGAAAACTGTGAGAATGGAAGGAGTATCCAAAGAGGTGCGGAAACGCCCGCAACGGGCGACAGCCACGAGGAGGAGGAAGTTGACGGAAACGGAGGCCAGCACATTGATCAAGGAAGGTGGGATGGCGGAGTGGATCCCTCGTGGTTCGCAACACCTCAGCAGCAGTCGGGAGAAAACTGTCGGCCGGTAGGGCCTGAGAAGGAGACGCCGTCCGCACAGAAGCTAAGCGATTGGGACAGGGCAGTGATGGAGAACGTGCGCAAGAGACGGGACGACTTCAATAGATTCCGCAAATGAATTGCCTTGTCTCTCTGTCTCTGTCTGTCTGTCTGTCTGTCCGTCTGCCTGTCTCTCTGTCTGTCTCTCTCTCACTCTCTTATCCTCTTCTTCTCTGTCTGTTCGTCTCTATCTGCCTCTCTCTGTCTCTTTCTGTCTCTGTCTCTGTCTCTGTTTGTCTGTCTGTCTGTCTGTCTGTCTGTCTGTCTCTGCCTGTCTTCTGTCTGTCTGTCTGTCAGTCTGTCTGCCTCTCTCTCCCTGTCTCAGTCTCTCCCTCTTCCCGACCACCTCTCTCTCTCTCTCTCTCTCTCTCTCTCTCTCTCTCTCTCTCTCTCTCTCGGTCTCTCCCCCGGCTCTCCCTCTTTCTCTCTCCCTCTTTCTCTCTTCCTGTTTCTATAATTCACCGTATTTTTGACTGATATGCTAACGAACCTTTACATTACGACATAGTCGTAAAGCATCAGTGTGAAGGTAATTCCTAGAAAGTCTGATATTATACATGTGAATATAATGTTATTATACACACCGACATCAATTGATTTTTAATAATATCACGTCAGTCATTTCGTGTAACTCGCTTGAGTTAAGTCAAGTGCATTTATCATCAGATTAGACAGTACTTTGCATATGCCAGGTTGCACCCATTATAAAGAAGGAAAAAGAAAAACAACAACAAAAGACTCTGACGCTGCAATCATTCCGTATAGCGTACACTAACATTCTACAATTCTTACCCATCTGCCAACTGAAGAAAAAAACCACACACTGAAATGCTAAAAAAAAAAACAACACAAAAAAGCAAGCCCGAAGCAAAAAAAATCAACAATAAAGGGCAAACAAAATTAAAAACAAACAAACAAGACAATATAAAATACAAGCTAAAACAACCAAACCAAACCAAACAAAACAACGGAAAAAAGGGAAAAATCTATCTCGTACACACACATAGACATAACTTGTGAAAGACAAAAATTTAATCAAGAACAACAACAACAACAACATCAACAAAAAACAACAACAAAAACAACAACAAAAACAACAGAAACACAACAAAACAAAACAAAAATTTAAAAAAACCAACAACCCCGGATAGAACAGAAAGAAAAAA
>JAOYNN010536898.1:0-20925 GCA_025770095.1 Goniobranchus kuniei
TGTATTATAGGCTGGGGTGGAAACTTAAATTTGAAAGAAAAAAACAAAATCCAAAAGCAAATTAAGATTAGTGGTAACATTTGTAGTACCCATTTTAAAACATTTGAGGAATTGTTTGAGTGTCATGCTTTCAAAAAATGGCAAAGTTTACTAAAAGATGAATTCCACACATTGACTTCTAGAATTCTAAGATCAGGGAGATCGGTAAGGATAATCTCAATTAAAACCTCCAAGGAAAGATTCAGAAACTCATTCCAACCGATGGCTGTAAGGAATTATATTCGATCATCGGATCAGAATTGAGATTGTCCGTACGGAACTGCTGATAGCTATTAATTACTATTAACAACATGCAAGACTACAGATCTATGTGAATTGTGAACTTAGCCTTACATAGTGTGAACGTGGGTGTGTATGTGTATAAATTTCAAAGATGTGTTAGGCTGATTGAAGTAATGATGTCTACATTATAATATAATCATATTTTTGCCATAAATGTGACTGCACTTTACATGTGTGCATATATAATGAACTTTGAAAAAAAATGTTACATCTATTATATCTTTTTGTTTACCCTGATCACACAGTGCTGTGAATGCAAATTTCCCTTTGGGATATATAAAATTTCCTTATTCCTTATTCCCCTTGTCATTCTGAATAGGTAAACTCTACACATGATTATCAAAGGGTTTCCTATCTCTTCACAGCTTTGCCATGCTTTATGAAATTTAAATGCATTCAATGGTGTATTTGTTTTTTTCCTGTTTAAAACTAGACTGGACAGATGAACAAATGCCTGCTACCAATATTCTGAGGCTTATTTACCAAGGCCGATTCTTACATGGAAATGTGACCCTCACAGGTTAATTTTTTTTTTTTAATGAAAATTGAGAGTGATAAGAAATTTTGATGAAATGAAAGAAAAGTCTTAACACTGTCATTTTACTTTCAGATAGACCAAGTTCTAATGGGGCCATAAATGAATATATCTAAGTTGCTGAATAAAGTTAACATGCTAGTAAGTGTGGGATTTTCTCAGCATAGCTTTGTTATTATGATGTAATTGCCAATTTCATCTGTCAGATTTTTGTTTTGAAGAGATTTCATTTATTTTGAAATAAGATACCAAATTTCTGTCCTAGTCCCCTGTAGGGAAATGTAGTGTTGAATACAATAGAGATTCATATTGACAGAATAGCTATTAGATGTGATGTGCCTAATTTTGACTTTTTAGGGCTCAATTAGAGGGACATTTAATTATGGTTTGGGAATGGGAGCCATTGAGGTCTACATATTTATTATAACCTGTGCCTTTTTTCTTCCCATGGATGTAGCTCTCCAGCTTCCGACTGGCAAAACAACTGTGATGCATCTTGTGGCGAGGGAAAACTTACCAGAACCCAACAATCATGGTGAGAATGCATTGTTTTATTGTCATATCTCACTGTGATAAAATACTGTCATATATGATTGCTTCAACTGGTCAGTGAGCTTTTGTGAATAATATTTTTGGTATCCTAAAATATCACTTACTATCATCAAACCTGCAAATTATTAGCCAATTGTCGGATTTCCGCCAAAGTGGACTTTGTCATTAAAGAAAAAGAAAAAGATAAACGGCATCAAAGCGCAACAAACAAAAAATGCAAACCCGTGACGATTTCTCCGGTTTACGCACTACAAAAGTAATAATTGTACTGGTCTCACTATCGCCCATGCGTGTATTATTATTAGGCCTATAGGCTTATACTAACTATGGGACATGGGCACTAACCCAGACGGATATCAACAAATTAGATGCCTTCCACACACAGGTTACAACTTGGACAAGTATTATTTAGTGTAAGTTACACAGTACTTATAATATTATTATGAGTTTGTGCATGGTTTTTGAGAGAGAGAGAGAGTCCATAATATCCATAGTCGGTATTCACTTACAGAGAGAGAGGGAGAGAGAGAGATCTTAATTATAGCCTACCTGTAGCTAAGCACAATCATGTAATTCAAGGGTCGGCTCAAATGCTACTGTTGGAGTATGTCATAGGAGTGAGTAAAGCAAATGATTGCACTCTAGACAGATGGCCCATTTTTATTATGCATCGGCCACCGTCTCAATGATAGTGAAGATTATTATTATTTCTGAACATTGGCGGTTTGATCTCTCTCTCTCTCTCTCCTCTGTCTTTTTCTGTTTCTCTCTCTCTCTCTCTCTCTCCCTCTCTCTCTCTCTCTCTCTCTCTCCCTCTCTCTCTCTCTCTCTCTCTCTCTCTCTCTCTCTCTCTCTCTCTCTCTCTCTCTCTCTCTCTCTCTGAGAGTCAGTCAGTCTGTCTGTCTCTCCAACGTATTACAATTACAAAACGATTGTACACTGCTGCAAACACATGCGTGGTTTTTAAACCTCATAGATGCTCATTGGCTCGCACTAGCCTTATTCACGGGATATGAATGGTCAATAATAATATTGTCTTTTCATTGGTCTTATTCACGGGATGCAGGAGGCTATTATGTTTCCTTAAAATGGTATATCGTTGGCCAAGTTTAGACCAATTATTTTCAAAACTGATTGATCTCTAAGTCGATATAAGCGTCTGCAGGTCAAATTTATGTCGATATATATGTGATCTTTATTTACTAATCTTATACAGCAAAAAAAACAAAACATACCAGGACTTTGGTGTCATGTCGATGTAAGCGTGATGTTGGTATAAGCGTTGTCGATGTATTTGTCCTTGACTGTATATTTTTACTTGTGTTTTTCATGTTTCTGTCAATTAACCTTAGTATGGCCTTTGCCCCGATTTTTTTTTTCAAAACCCTGATTTTTTTGTTCTGATTGCCCCGATTTTACGTTTTGGTAAGGTGGCAGGTTTATGGGCGTCATAAGTATTCACCTTGAGAGGCTGGGGAAGTTCCGAACAGTTTTCGGTTTCCATGACATACTTAAAATGATGTTATTTAGTTAACAAACTTGTACCTTTTGCCTAGGCTTAAATGCTTAGTTTACTTACTACCAGTACTTGGGTCTCAGCAGCTTATTTAATATACTTCACTTGATATTTGGCAGTCTAGTTAGTGTACTTGTACTTGAGCCTCAACGGCTTATTTAATGTACTTCACTTGGTATTTGGCAGTCTAGTAAGTGTACTTGTACTTGAGCCTCAACGGCTTATTTAAGGTACTTCACTTGGTATTTGGCAGTCTAGTTAGTGTACTTGTACTTGAGCCTCAACAGCTTATTTAATATACTTCACCTGATATTTGGCAGTCTAGTTAATGTACTTGTACTTGAGCCTCAAAGCTTATTTCATATACTTCACTTGATATTTGGCAGTCTAGTTAGTTAGTGTACTTGTACTTGAGCCTCAACGGCTTATTTAATATACTTCACTTGATATTTGGCAGTCTAGTTAGTGTACTTGTATTTGAGCCGCAACGGCTTATTTAATGTACTTCACTTGGTATTTGGCAGTCTAGTTAGTGTACTTGTATTTGAGCCTCAACTGCTTATTTAATGTACTTCACTTGGTGTTTGGCAGTCTTGTTAGTGTACTTGTATTTGAGCTTCAACGGCTTATTTAATATACTTCACCTGATATTTGGCAGTCTGGTTAATATACTTGTTCTCGAGGATAAGTAGCTTTTACTTGAGGTTTAACTGCTTACTTGTATTTGATGTAAATTTGGACTTCGTATATAAATATGCTTTTTCACAGTAAAAATTCTTAATCTTCTCTTCTGTTATAAGGTTTCCTAAAGACTGTATGGTGGACTGGTTTCAAATTGAAAGAAAAGATTTTGTTTGTTTGTTGTTTTTTTTTTTTTAAGAATTGGACATTTGTGACAGTGTTCCATTGGCCATGCATTATAATGACTTTCCATTGTTTCAGGTCAAATGAAGAAAGACAAGATTGGAGAGTCCGGTTGTAGTAATTGTTGTGTGGTGCTGTAGCACAAATAAGGAACAAAAGATCAGCTGGCTGGCTTCACATACCCTCACAACTTTACATTCTGTACACTTGTGCATTTGTATATTGGAACAATAAACTTTGACTTATCCGTTGAATGGTGAAAGGAATCAAATTGTCTGGTAGAATATGTGAGGAGCTAGGCCTCAGCCTGGTGTATACATGTATCCTGATGTATTATTACCTGTCCTGAACGCAACCTACATAGTGAGAAAAACAGATCATATTACCTGGGGAAATCTTACAACTTTTACAATGCAATCTTGTGGATGAATATGGGAATGTTTTTTTATTGAACGTTCTGAAATAAATTGGTGTTGAACCAGAGGTTCTGAATATCATCCTTGCTATGTTATTGATCAATATGATTTACTTAACTTTAACTGTATCATTTCTGTCTAAAATGGCATTTCTCTTCATGTGGACCATTTGAACTTTTGTTAATAAAATTGCTCATGAAGGATAACAGCTTTCTTTTCAGTGCTGCACAGACTTTATAGTGGCAATCTCCATTTGCATCCTTCTTACCCTGACATCTTTATTATGTGATCTCCATTATGACCATATTATGTCTTGTTTCATTTCTTGCTAGGGGATCATTTAGTTAGGTGACTCTCAATAGAAACAATATTATTTTCTCAAAGTTGGCTTTGGTCATTTGATCCTGTCATGAACATATATTAGACTAATTCTGGTGCACATATTCCATATGGTCATCTCTATTTCAAAGTGATATGGTAATATCTGCCAGATATTTCTTTGTGAAACTTCTCTTTTATATTGGGACTAATTTCTATACTCCAAACACCATTTATTGCTGTTAACAAGTATATTAAAGGCTGTAGATGCAGTAATTTACTCAGTTTGTAGTACTTGGTCAGAATGAAAATATTACAGTTTGTATCTTTTGAAAGAGAGAATTGCACTTTGGGGGTGGGGGGGATGCTGGATAAATTTTGTTGTAAATATTATAGTATCATAAAATGGCCTCGGTAATTTGCCAAATGACATGTACTTGACTAACTCCAGGGAGATTTCTATACATTCATTGTTAAGTTTGATTTTGGGCATCACCTATGTGGTCATTTTTATCGTTTGTGACATCCAGTTCACTGACTCGTAATTTACACACCTATAAACATTATTTCTTATTTATCTTTGTTTTTATTTTTTATCCATTTGTGTTTGAACTTTCTAAAAAAAAGATATATTATTATTAAATCATATGTGGAATTGATTAGATTAAGTGGTAAATAGGTAACCGCCAATTTTGATTTACAGATGCAATGCTGATAGGTATTCCTACCATGAACAGGCTTTTAACCTCAATACACCAACTTACTCTTGCCACTTTTTTTTTTTTATATACATCTGATGATCTGGTCATGATAAGCTGTCCTTTTTCTTTGTGCTGGTAGATGTGGGAAAGGTCCTTATGGAACCGTAGTTCAGTTCTCGAGCTACATTGAAAGGGGCACGGTCGTATTACGGGGTACCAAATCTTTAAATCTCCCCCTGCCACTTTTGTTTTTGCTTTATAATCTTCAAATCGGTAATTGTATTTACTCAAGCATAAGTACAATCAGATTCATAAAGCTTATCAAAATTACAATACCAAGCCTTTGAGATGTGCTTGTAAACCTGGTGTTATCAATGAATCTATAGCTTCTTGTGTATATGCGTGATATGGGTATGTGTGTGTGTATGTGTGTGTGCATAGACTCAGGATCTTCAGTCATGAGCCTTCACAAACATTTCATTAATAACAAGATACAAGCTCTTATAAATATTATGCATCTGATTTTTGTCTTTCACTGTATGTGCAGGCTGCATATTACATTATCTGAAGCAGAGTACACTAACGGTTCTGAAAAAGTACAAAGTGATTTTATTGCTCAAACTTACTTTGTATTAGCAGAACTAAAACTGATTTGAAGGAAAAATCTTAAAAGAAAGAATTTCCGCATCAGCAATTAACACTCTTCAGGCTTATCCCTTAATTGCTTATTGATGGCGGCGACTGTATCCATGGGTGAAAGTCTGCCAGCCCTGCCATCTAATCATTTCCTGGGATTGAGCTTTTCCGGCCACATTCTGAAGTCGGGAACATCGACCGACATGCTGAAATATGTGGGTTCTTTTTTTGTTTGTTTTGTTTTTTTCTAAACTCATTTTTGCTCAGTGTTGCCAATCAATGCGTAGCCTAGTCCTATGAAACTTAAAGCAGGTACCACAAATAGGTTTTTGGAATGGCTATTTTCATGACATCTTGAAGGTAGATATACAGGCTATTTTCACGACGTATGTTATTGTCCGGTGGCCCGGTTGCTCAGTTGGTAGAGCGGCTGACTGCCATGCGAGGTGGCCCGAGTTCGACCCCAGCCGGGGCCCCCTGTTCACCTAGCAGTATAAATGGGTAGCTAGGTCTTTCTAGACTAGGCGGAAGTAAAGTCGGCGTGGAAAGCCATGGCAAACTACCACATTATGCCGTATGCTTAGTATAATTATGGCTCTACCCCTAATTCCCCTATAATCAGTCATGGGTTCGGGACTAACTATACTTTACTTACGTTATTGTCCAATGTATGGTAAAGATGTTCTTTGATCACGTAATCTGCTTTCTGCTCTTTCATTTTTTTCCAAGCAAAAGTTTCAATAGCGATGCCATTATTTGAGAGGGAGATGTAACGATAGCATCTAGATCTACATCGGCAGAACTGGAGGGAGCAGATAACACACAAATATTTGACTGTAGATGGAAGACTGTCCGTTTAACATTTCCTGTGATTGTGATTAAGCGTTGCTGGTCTTGCGACTGAAGTTGAGAAGGCTCACTGACATGTGCATCTTTTTACTATCGTTTTCAATCAGTGTCGCCATTCAATGCCTGGTTATGCTACTACTCCTTTGGAAGTAGATGCTGCATAATAGTAAATTTAAAAGTTGTTTCAGGCTAGATCTAGGCTATGTAATGGGAGGGATTGGTAGTTGCTGTTTGGTTAAGACAAGAAAGAAAAGACAAATAATAAAAAACTGCTTCCTGTAGGTTTGGTCAATGTTTCTTAATATTTTGGCATCAATGAGAAAATATTCTTAGGTCAAAATTCCCATTTTTTAGTTCTTTATCTGTTATTGTCTTTGCTCATAGTCATGGAAACTTATTGCATCCGCCATTTCATGTCATAAGGCTCTTATCTTTATCAGAGCCATCAAATCAGCAAACAAGAACTTGAATTCACAGAAATATGTCATATCTGCTGGCAGTATTTGACCATAACTTCTCAACTTGAATTAATATAGTGGTTTGTTGACTTATAGCGCTGATAGACTACAATGTTTCCTAGGTTGGGAGCTAAAAACTGCCTCTAAGACAGCAGTTTTCTGCAATGGAATCACTATGCTGTAATTAAATTATTTTCAGGATGTTCTTTACTTTCTGTAATGTTCAACTTATAGACAATAATTTATTTGACTTTGGATTACAGCTTGACAAATATTTTCTTATTGTGGTCATAGTGGTTTGGAATTACTGGTGTTATGCTTTGATTTCTGCAAATTTACTTTGTGGGAGGCACAGAAAACTTTTGATTTGACATACAAAATTAAGAAATCACTCTGGCTGTGACTTTAGCTTTCCTCTTCATAAAGCCTTCAAAGAATTAGAATAAATTCATAATAGAGAAGTTTTACAATGAACCTGACAGACTTCTCTACTATGATGACTGGACTATATACACATTTTAAACATGTGGAGTTTGGGCATGCATGTTTGTTAATGTACTATTGTAGACATAGATATTAGGTCATATAGATTAAATTGTTTTGAAATAAAGGTAGGCCTCTAAAACATCCCTTTCTGTCATGCTATGTTTTAAACATATGATTATGTCTTCAGTGGCATGGAATAGACAGGTTTATGGGTACAGCTTTGAGCCATTGCCCTTTCACTTTTAGATATCAGCTGGCCATGCCATTGCCAATCAATTTTCTCTTGCAACCTTCAGGACTGTAGGAGTATAATGCCTCATGTAGGAGAGATGGCATGAAAGCTGAAGTAGAAAAAGATTGCATTTGCTCTCAGTGTCTGAAGTAAATTGGATGAGATATATGCCAGGTGAACTAGCTCTTGTATGCTAAATCCTGAAGATGCCAAAGCCGGCAGACGGTATCTGATGGGTTTAATAATGCTTTTCCATTGGTTTGACACCTCAAAAATTTTACTTTAAAGTTCATCGTCCTCAGTATTCCCGTTTGCTTTAAAGTAACTAGTTTTTGAGTTGTATAGATAGAGGATCAGCTGGACAGATTTTCTCTACATGTTTTGTGGTCATTTTTGTCTTTGGCGGTTTTACTTAAGCAGTTCTGTGTCTGTTGGAGCTTCAGTTTCACTGTAGTTTTTGTGATTTAAAATACAGCAGTGATATAAACATTGTATAGGTAGCCATTACCTCATGTTTTGTTTTGATTGTTTTTGTTTTTTGTTTTGTTTTTTGTTACTTTCCATATTGGTTTGTTATTTTTCTTATGATAAACTTAAAAAAAAATTGGTAACAGATAATGAATCTGGGCTCAAAATTCAAAACCAGTTTTTAGGTTTTCTGTGCATGAATTTATGCAGCTGTAATATCAGTCAAATCTGTCTACTCATTCTGTTTATTTATATGGATATATATAAAATGGAAATAAATTTTATTCTAATTCAATTAATTTCAAGATATGCATATGTGATAGTTTTGATCAGTTCGGTCGTTTTTATTGTTGTTGAAATAAAGTTGTTCTTTTTCTTGTTATTTGTTAGTATTTTCTCCCATCTCTCTGATTGTGTAAGCATATTTGGATATCCCACAAAAATTTGCTTAGAGCTCATTCATTATTGGAGCCTGAATTGTCATCTTAATTACATTTTAAATCATTTAAAACATATGTATCTTTTGTTAGAAATGTAACTTCTTTATCTTATGAAGAGGAACGAGCAGATCAGAATATATGCGTGTAAAATTTTGTTTGCTTTATTTGCATCCCATTCAGTGTTGACCAGTACTTCATAAAAATTTGAAAAGCACCCCTACCCCCATCCAGAATTATATTTTAAAAAACCCCTGAGAGAAACCCATACAAAACAAAAACGGAACATAAGTTACATAAAAGACAAAACAAAAACCAAAATACCCAACTGCTATTGTTACCCATTTGTGTAATGATTGTGGAGAACAACATTCATTCTTCCATGAAATGGTGCTTTGTTTTTATTTCTTTTTCATTTCCGACTTACACTGTCATGTTGATATAAAGTCTCAACCCATTGTGTATCTTTGTGTAGAAATTTGCTTGGCACCTTTAACCCACTATCTACGATACTGTTCAAAACACTCGTCCTTTGACTTAGAAAGTCAATGAGAGACATTATTGTAAATTGATTATTGATATTTGTTTATCTTTTGACTCTAGAGGCGTAGTCTTTTCAAATCTCCCTATTTCCTTATGAGACATAGCAGACATTAGAGCAAAAGGAATATAAATTTGAAGGTTCTCATAAAAGGCTCCTCTCTTTTATTGCAATAAATATATATTTTTTCTTAAAAAGGTGGACATATCAATATAATTATGGTCAGATAAAATTTCATGTATAATTTAAAGATTTCTTCCAATTATTTCATTTGTAGTGTAACTGCAACTTTTTGGGTCTGAAATTACATGTGTATGTAAAATATCCCAAGACTACTTGTCGAAATAAAGAATTTGCCACTGAAACATAACGCCTGACCACTGACTTGGTTCAAGGCTATGTCATAAAAATAATGAAATGGTCATACCCAAGGATCAAGATACGCACATTTTTCTATTCCGCACTCTGTGTTTTGGGGGAAAGGGCAATTGAAATACTCCCCTTTCTTTCTCTATCTTGGAATGCTGAAAGGGTTTGGATTTGGGCAAAGATCTTGTACAATTAGATTCACTGATGTGAGTCATTTTGATGCTGGGTCCAGATCTACTGTTTTAAATGATCTGTGACTCTACTCTTGAATATGATACACATTTCAATGCAAAACAATTTCTTGAAGCAAATTTAATCTAAAACATTAAATCATCGAAATCTCACTTATCAATTATCTTCTCAAGTGTCCAGTTGATTGTTGTCTTAAGACAATTTTAATGTTATCAATGAAACGTATTTCCCTTCAATTAAAGTACAGATGTATTCTGAATAATTGTGTCACATTCATCTTGTTGTTCATTTTGTTTTATTAATTTTTTTCCCAAGATATAAGTCAGGAGGAAAAGTGTTACCTGATCCTATGTGAGCTCGTGCAAGACTTGCTCAAAGAACAGGACATTTTGTAATGATTTCATCGCTACCAAAATTGTCAAAATTGATATCTAGTCTTATCAGATTCATAAATACATATGTAATGAACACATCCTTTTTGGAAGCGAAAGGCGTATTAAAGAAAGAAAAAGGACTCAGTGTGTTTTGATGTGTATTGCTAAAATTTCAATTTCTTACCATTTGTTTCATCTTATTTTAATTGTTGGATGATTTTTATTTAATGTTTCATAATTTCTTTTGCATTGAATGGGATTCTCTATCATCCAGTAATCCCAGTATGGGACCTCTCTTGCTGGGGAGAGGAGCAGAATTGGCCCACTGCCTGCTATCCAGGCATGTCATAGAAGGCGACTTAGGCAGCTCTTGCCTTCACTGACCCGTAAGAGGTAAGTGAGGGTTGAGAGAGTGCTTCTTCTCTCCTCTGTCTTCTTCTCTCAGGCTCTTTTGTGTCTGAAGAGGGGAGAGTTTTGCTTTACGAGGGAACTTGATATTATTCAGTGGCTATCCCCTATTCATGTGCATTGCATGACATACAAATACTATCGGGGTCACTTGTTATCTAGATGTAGTGAGTACTTTTGTACACAAAGAGTGGTAGAAAATCCTGGGTGGTTATCGCATGCACTGTTTGGGGTTTGATGGCCATTATTAGTTATGTGTTAGTTTTAGTGAGATGATAATTTTTGTTTGTCTGTAAATCATCTCTCCGTTCAGCTAAGGGTTACAGTACATTATATTGTTAGTTATATTTTTGAGAGAGGGGATGGGTTTTTTTTGTCAGTAAAGCATCTCTTTTTGTATCCTTTAGGTTATTTTATGTTTATTTTAAATGTCTGTTCCCCCTTGTAGCAAGGTCTTTTCCTCATCTGAAAATCTTTTCTAATACTTCAGTTCTTGCTGTTACTTTAAACTAGTCTTTCGTCTTGCTTTTTCCATGGGTGCTGAGGTGACCTTTGCAGTTGAATTGAGCCCTAAAACCCCAAATAAATAAATAAATCAGCCAGTAATCGTGAATGTTTATTTCTGAAATTTTGCATGTTGTAGAGTTAATGACTGGACAATTTTATAATGTACACTAAATTAAATTTTGAAATGTTTGCATGCCAGTCAGACTTGATTCTATCTCTTCAACAATGATGAGTCATGATACTTACATCAATGTAAAGTATATTGATGGTTTATATTATGTCAGCAAACAGTTTGATGGTTGATTGCTAGGTCCATTTGCCCCACCTCTATCTCTCTTTCCTTCATCAGTTTGAAGGTACTGAACTGTTTGTTAATTCAATTTCTGTATGGAAATATATTTCTGCCTTGCTTGAATTGAGGTATGCAGTATAGTTCCTCTTTTTAATAGATTTAGAAGACTGGCATTATTGTGTTAGAAATTTTAGTATGTTATTGTTTCTGTGACTGTTATAATTTTATTGAATATGAGTTGTAGACCTGTACATCGAATCAGCTAGACCATTCATGAATTGTTATATTTGCTTTGAGGAAACAAGATAAAATGCAATTATATTATGAAAAACATTGCCTTTACTGACTTTTCCTTTCGTCACATGGTTAATTTTGTTTAATGGCAAATGGGATCAGGTAGTGCTTCCCTATGCTGATTTGTTTTGTCCTGTTCTACTACATGTATTACAGTCCGGCAGTTGAGGTGATATTTTGCCAGTAGAATACACATAACTTACAAATGCTGGTCTTATATGGTAATAAAGAGACTGAAAATAAAAATGGACCTGTTGAACAAATTGAAGGTCTTGTACCAGACTATAGTCATGTGTATTATCAACCTGAAGTTTCTATTATTAGTATCTATTGTGTTTCTATTTTTTCTCAAGAAAGATATTCGAACGATCACAGGAATATGGAGATGTCACACTGATCGATGTTCAGTTTCTGCTCCTAGGGGAGATAAACAGATTAAATGATGAACAGTTAGATTAAAGAGGTATGAAACTGTAGAAATAATAACCTTGTCAAGCTGCATACAAAAGTTTTTATAACAATGACATGCACATTTCATTGATTGATATACATTAGCCTAGAATAAGACTACAACTGCAGTTTTATTGTGTGGTCAATTCATGCTATTCTACTTTGTGATTGCCCATAAATGAGACAGAATTGAAATTAAAAGGATTGTTTTCATAAACCCTTTGCCAAATGTCAGTTTGATGACTACACTTTAGGACAAATCGATGGTGGCACATCTACTGTCTAGGATGAAGTGAAACCCTCAGTTTTAGTACAATTAAATCTATTAGTCCAATATGAAATGACAATTGCACAGACTGGCTTTATTGTGAAGGTGAGTCATATTGAATTAGCCCTTCATACAGCTTGCTCAAACATAAATATTGAAACTCCCAGAAACACAAATTCATGAAATGAATCTGAAAAAAAATAAAGTTAACATCATTACATTACATATTCAATTATTCTGTGCAGAAAACAGAAAAGAACATGGAGAGTGTGAGAGTGTGAATTATCAGAATGAACTTAATGGTAACTCATAGCAGAAAAAGAACAGAAAAATTAATTAGAATATCAAGTTTTGAACATTACTGCTTACTTCGCTTACTCCGTCTACTTTCCTCCTCAACACAAAGGAACATGGGAATACTTCTTTTAAGGAGCTGAAACGTAGCTCTTAGACAGTGAATGATAATAGCAGCAAATGTACCAGAAAATAGCCAGAGCAAATAATGCATGTTTTAATAACACCAACTATGAAATCACCACACACAGGTGCAAAGTTACAGATATCCTTGCCTGAAGGACATCAATCCAAATTTGCTTGTGGCGATTTATGTTATTTGGCATTAACGGAAAGGTAGAGCATTGCTATCATATTTCTTTCTTTCATTCTGGTACATTTATATTATATTTATAGCCTGGTCTGATATAAAACATTTCTTCCATTACTCCCAGCACACTTTGTCTGATTAAACATAATTTTGGTTTGACTTTGAACTGGATGAAAATCACAAGTCCTCATATTGAAAGTCCACTGGAAACTGGAAGTTTGAATTAAGCATGTCCAGAGTTTTATGAATTTTGTTATATCAGGTTTATGTACATCAACAAAGCATTAAATTCTCTGGTAGATTTTTATGAAATTTAAGCTGGCATTCATTTCTTGGCTGTATTTGCAGTATCTTGAAGCTTTGAAAAGACAAGTTGTATATTATGGATTACTTACATGCCAGTCCTTAAGATATTCAAACTCAATTATTTGCATGTAACCATCTGATATTTGTTTCTCCTACTTAAAGCAATGAGAATAATTTGTGTGAATATCATTGCATGATTACCTGATCATGAGCATCCACAAAATTGTTGTTATTGTTTAAAGTAACACATGTTTGATTACTCTGTGCTCCTTTGCTTGTTCACAGATGTATGAATAGGATATTTTGTTGGTGGCTATTTCATGAACAATAATTCTTGTGATGGAGTTTTTTGTTTGATAACCTCAATTTGATTGAATTTCCTCAATATAAGAGAGAATCCTGCTGTAAGTACAGTGTTATGTCCTTTCTCCAATCTTTCCTTTTTGTCATTTGTTAATTTTTCCTTTATTTTTCAAATTTTCCTCCTTTCTTTTCAGAGTAAACTTTAGCCTGGATAAATTATTGATAACTCATTCAATTGTAGTGGAATGAAATTTTTTTAGTGATTTTCAGTATCAGATACAAAATTATATTCGCAGCTTTGCAAATCATTTTTAATGAGATGTCCTATTAGATCACTCATTAATTTATGTTCTGGTAGCATTTCTTCCCAATGTTTGCCTGAAAATGTGGACACAGCAATGTATTGCGGGAAGAAAAGGGGTGAAATTTCTTTCTTGTCGTTAGATTGCAAAGGAAGCTAAGAATTCCTGATCTTCAGAATTTGTAGAATGCATACTCAGTATCATTGACATAAACTTCAATTTTAAATGAGACCTTGTTTCAGTAACTAGTCTGAATAAAAGAAGTTGAAGACTGTTTCTTAGTTGAGTTGTAAGCATTGTGGGGTAATCTATTCTGACAGGTACTGTATTATTTTCAAGTGCTCTTTCAGATTTGTATTGTTCAAACATGGTGATTCTGCACTGTGTACTGAGAGCTATCATTCATCATCCAAATCTGGTCATTATGTCTTATCTTCAATGGTTAATGAATGTTTCAGAATCATGATTCTACCATAGTAAACTATAATCTGTGATCCTTTTAACTGTGACCATTTTCTTCTCAGTCAACACAATGCGAATATAAATTTGAAGGGCAATAACTCAAAAAGAATGAGAGGCTGAATGTGGTGGGTTTTCCAGAGATGGAGCTATTTCATATTGACTATATTTATATTATTTAGTCTCATTTCTTGGTTGGTATGAAGGAGCCTGGTTGAATTATGTCCTACAACTACAACACCCAGATGATGAATAGATTTCCTTTCCATCTTTTTTTATCATCTTGTTAGAGGATTCTGCTTCAAAACTCGCATTGTGAGAAAATTGATACACAAGAAGCAAAGCAGATCAACTGACAAGGACAGTTTGAAGAAGCATGTATTTAAAATTGTCAAATTGCAGACTGCTTCTCGAAGTGTGGAATTTCTGCGTCTAAAGAGTATATAAGGAATGTCTGCCCATAATAGTTAATTCCCCATTTTTATTCAAGAAGCAAAGAACAATGATCCATCTGTTAAAAGCTTTTGTTTTCCATGTCATTACCTTGTGGTTGATTTACAATGATGAGTTGAATAATAATTGATGATCTGAGAAGCATTGTTTTTCAATTTTGGTTGATGAATTATCATTAGGTTATTGTTATTCCTTGATGAAATTGAAAGAGTATAATTTTTGTGACTCAAGATCATAAATGAACCTGACCCTCCTTTCTCTTCTACATCCTGAAAAAACACTTTCGATGAATTTGTCTGCTCTTTTCATTTAGATGGGCATATTTTTTTTGTCCTATACAAATATACAGCCTCTCTAAGAAAAATGGCAATATTATGTGTGGTTCATTGTGATCTTTTGTTCCATTCTACGTCTTGATTTCATTTTGACTTTTATACCCTTCCTTTTTTGTTGTTTATTTTAGCTTACATGTTGGTATAATTGACCATCTACTGTGTGCCTGCAGATGTGGATGGTATCCTCTGTCAAATTTTGCCAGTTGGTACATGTACCAGTTAGAAATATGTTTGTAATTTGTTTTGAGTGATATATGTTGGTGGTCTAACTTTTGCCTTTGTGCAGCATTGACGTGTAAGAAATTAAGTTTTGTCGTCTGCTTTTGGCTTCTTAATGTCAGCTCCTTCAAACTCAAACAGGTTTGCTGATGGATTTTTAATCTGAGTGTAAAACCATATAAGCTAGAGGGGTTAGGAGACATTTAAAACTGACCAATTGGTAAATATTTTCTATCTCTGATTTCTGTTCTTGCTCATAAAAGGTTGCATAACTTCTTCCCTCCACCCTTTTTTTCATTTTATCTTCCTACTCTACACAGCCATTTTCTCCCTGACTCTGATAATGTCTGTAGTGTAGAATCATGAATGTTTTCTTACTTCTGTTGTTATTTTCTGCAATATAATCTATGCTCCAGTCGCGCATTGACAATCTTTGTTCTTTGTCTTTGCATTTAATCAGTATCCTGTTGTCTCTCAACGTTTACATTATTCATTCATACTAATCATAGGAGGGCTTTGAGCACTTATGAAATCAATGTAGTAGTTTACTTCAAATATACACAACATCAAAACTTTACAACAGAGATTACTGTATCTACAGACATTGGCTACTGTATAATCTTAGTTAGCATTCCCTTTTGATAAATTGCTGCCAGATAAATTGATTGTGCTATTCGCTGATAGTTAAGGCCACACAGTAGGATGCTGATTTCAATAGTAAAAATATAATCCACCACTTAAGTCAATTTTTCAATCAATTAAATCTTCCGAACTTATCTAAGAATCCGTCATCAATAACAGTGATAAAGATATACATAGTACCATCAAAAGTCTTCCATCTAGGCATCTTTCCTTATCACACAACATGGAAGAATGCTCTGGTACTAGCTGTAACAATACCAGGTACAAGATCAGTTGTAGTTAAGATCTTGATCATCTGGAGTTTTTTTGTTTTTTTTAAGAGAGCTATTATAAAGTGTACTCAAAGCTCTGTACAAGTTTACCCTGACATGCCTTATCTAACCGAATACCTTCTCAACTCCATGTGGAGTATAAAGAGATACAGCCATTTTATAGGGGCACTTGCTCTGTCGTATTGACAAGATCTTCCTCTGCCTATGTCGGGCACTCAATAACACTCGAGTAGGATGAGGTAATGTGTGTAAATCGCCTTTCCCAAGGATTAGAAAGCATCACAGTGAGGCCCGGTTTTAATGTTGAACCTACAGCCACCCTGCCACATCTGGGGAGTATTACCCAGCATGGAAATGTTCAGACTAGGCCTACACCAGTTTCAAAAGTATCCATGAAATTTATCAGATAGTCACTTTTATTTTGGGGTGGACAGTGTGGACAAAGAAAGGCTTCTACTGGCATGTCAATTAGTGAAATTAGTCTGGAAGGGTAGCTTGTTTTAGAGGAGTTGACGCAGGACATATTTCTGGTAAAATTAGAATTTTTAGTCAAATGAATTGTGAAAACATCCCCCTCAAAATAGAATGAGCAAATCATAAGTCAATTTTTTTAGCTGTGTTTCATGGATGTCGACCTACCTGGCATTTATGTATAAACTTAATAAAAGTGAACAAAACATATCTTCTGAAGCCGTCAACAGAACTCTAGAAAGATAAAAATAATCTTGTTATCAAGGAATGCATTTTAGTACATTCATTCAATCTTTTTTTTAAAAAATAGCTCAGCAAGGCTTTGTAAGAAGTATAGCCTTATTTATTCCTTCATACCACCAGTAGTACTACAGAGAGTGCCATACAAAATGCAACCCATGGGGTTTCTTTTGCCAATTCAATAGTCTTCATTGTGTAACAAAATCTCATGTTGAACGTTTGTATGTAATTGCTGAAATTTCTGAACTGATTGGTACTAATACTTTTTGTTAGTCTGCTTATCTTTCCCTTCTCTTCATCAGATAAAATTATTAAATGATTCCATTTTCGTTAAAAATTTGAAAAAACTCATTCTTACTATTCAGCTTTATTTTGCAATCATAGACATATTTAACAATGACGAGCCTGTATTGAAAAAAAAAAAAAGCAGTAATGCAAGATGTAGATCTAATTAAATCAGATCTCCATTTAGATTCTGGATCTAGACCTAGATTAGGTCTGGAGTCGACATCTGCTGAATTTATTATCCCCTGCGTCTTATTTGCAATAATTAGATCTATACAGATTAGAGCAATGGTCACATCACCACATTATTCTGCTGAATAAATTCATTTGGAAAAATTTAGATCTAGACTTTTTTGGCATAAATGATTTAGACTAGACATTCAAGTTTAGAACAGAATAGTTGGAGATAGGCAAATATTGAATGACAGCGAATACAACTATAGATCAAGCCTAATACCTAAGGTTTCATCTCAAGATAGATCAAGCCTAATAGCTAAGGTTTCATCTCAAGATGAAAGCCTTAACACAGTATGGTGCAGATGTGTGGCTTAAATCAAATGAATGCTAAAGGATGGTCCTATGGGTTGCATTTTATGTGGAACACCCTGTACTATTAGTTGTATACTACTTGTAGTGCTGCTAGATGTATTTTATTAGTAGTACTATCAGTTGTATGATGTCATGACTCACAGCTCTGAGATTGATTGATACACAGCTGTCACCTGTTCCCATCACTGACAACAGCATTGTTTTGGTCTCCTCTTTCACAATGAGAGTAAAAGACATGATGCACAATCTCTTTATAAATGTACATGTATTATCATGACTGTTATATGAAATGTCATGATGACTGAATAATATGTTTGTCTTAGACCTTTTTGAGTGTGTCTGAGTGCAATGTTCATATACAGGCTGTTTTGATACCTTAGCGCCCCAGCCCCAGCGAGCTGACCTGAGGAGGGGCATGACGTAAAACTGTATACTATTCGAAAGCTTGACTATTTCTAATCTCAAACCCAAATTTTCATAGGTCTAGGTCCATTTTTAGGTTGACGGGAGTGTTTTCTTTGAATGTCAGTATTTTTGGTGTGGTCGCCATTTTTAGAAAAAGGAACATGTCGTCCATTTGTTTGATAACAAGGAGTAGCCAGGATCATCACCAAATCTTAATGTTCGTGAATATTCAGGTTCTATCATCAAAGGCCGAGTGGGAAAACCATTATGAACTGTAAGCACAATCTTCACACTGCTCTCGTACGAATTTTAGATGTCAAAGAAGTTGAAATGAACTTTTCATTTCTCTTTTGGAGTCGTATCCTGCTCGTCTAGATGCTGTCAGGAAAGCTGGTGATAGACACACTAAATATTAATAAAAAATATTTGAAATTTTGGATTTGAGATTAGAAAGAGTGTATGTCAAAATGTATGTTGTCAGTTTTATGTAGGCTGTTCTGGGTTTGTCTGGCCAAGGGGGTGCTAAGGTATTGAAACACCCTGTATACATACAAATACCATGAGCATGCAAGTGATTCCCTGTTGAAGTCGGAAACAATATCATCAATGGCAACAGTAAAAGGGAACCCTTGATATATCAGACAGTATGTATTTATAATACAGAGGGTGATTCTTGAAACGATCTTTTCTGATCTATTATTCCTATATAATACACCCTGTCTCATGCTGTTGGATGATGCTGACAATGCTGCATTTTTGTATGTCATGTACATTATTGCCGCATGTTTTGCGTTCCTGAGGCATTGATTGTGTTAGTGGATTCAAACTACAGAGAGACTTTGTTGTAAGTCACCTCTCTATTTAGCTACCTTCTAAAAGTATAATATACTAGTATGTATTATACATGTTCTTAATTTTAAATGCTTCTTTCCCCTTCTCCTTCTCTAAACCTGTTTTGCATCATCTGTTTAACATTTGATTATCATATTGACTTACTTTTTCCATGGGTGCTGAAAGTACCTGAGAGGGTAGAAAAGAGCCCTGAAGAAACACTAAACAAACAAACAAATTTCTTCACATACAGCCACCATCCAGATAGGCCTACCTGGGTGAGTCAAGTCAAGTGATATAAAGCACAATAAGAGTTTTGACCAGGTAGATAGTCTTTGCCATAACATCTTGAAATATGGACTCGTTATCCTGTCTCCATTTTTGTTGTTTTTCTATCTTCTTTTCGAATGCTCCTTTCCTGAGCTGATTCACTTTTCTTCACATTTTTGTCATTGCAAAATTTACCTACCAGTATATCTTTGGCGCTGTATAAAATCTCCATTATGATTAAGATTACAGTGACGTGATTATAACTCTGATGAAATACAGTACCCAAAGAGTGATTGAATGTATTTTTGTAAGTGGTGGTATACATAAACATGTTATGATGGCGATATAAAATGTACACATCATACTAATATATATGTATTACTCTATATCCTCTTTTTGATATGAGCAAACGATTTGGGAAACACTCATGGTATTTTAGTAATTTGGTTTCATGTATCAAAGATCAAAATATTTTGTGTTCTGTCTCTTGCCTATTTGTTCAATGATATCATCTGATCTATTGTAATAATTATAGCTGTCTTAAAATCTGTCTATGCGTATGTGCGTCGGTAAAAATCAACAAAACAAAAAAGTGTTGTGCATGCCATGTACTTTGTGACAGGTTTGTGGTTTGGTCAGGTGTTTTAATTGTAGTAAAGCCATTAAATATCGTAGACTGATCCTTGTCTCTGCAGTCATCAGATCTGGTTAAAATACATGAGTACATTCTGTTCTTATGGACTGTAAGCAGGATGCTTATAATATGATGATTAATTATAATAATATATATGTGTATTATACACTACAGATTCATCTCTTCATCATTCTGCTCTCCTAACTTATTGCTAAACATCTTGTTCTCATCATATAACAATGTACACAGTTATATCTCTTTATCTATCTTCTTCATGCTATCTTATCCCTTCTCTTTCTCACCTCTTGTCTTTGTTCTTGACCTGCCAGTAGTTTACATGAAACGTTCTCAGTTAATGTTAAAAGGCCACTTGGTATTGAACCTTGGCTTTACTTTGACCCAGAATTCAAATTTCCTAATAAATTATTACAATATTATGGTAAGCTTAAAAGGTCAAGGTCAATGAGTCAATGACAAATCTTCTATTCTTTGACTTGTGTCTTTCTGATCTTTTGTCGCCCTTTCAATATTCTGGAAGTTTTGTACATTTTTGTGGTTAAATAAACTACAAGGATTCATCATAAACATGTTATTTGTTTTATTCTTGTGCCGTCTGTTGAAGCAGTTTTCTTTTTCAACGGAAAGGTAGATTCTGTCTTGAGTCTCGTTCATCTCCTCTCCTCTCACAAGATCTATTTTCAATTTTAAGTAAAAAAAACAAAAACAAAACGGGCATCTGCTGCTTGGTTTTTAATTTTACCTCCTGTCATTCTCTCTCTCTCTCTCTCTCTCTCTCTCTCTCTCTCTCTCTCTCTCTCTCTCTCTCTCTCTCTCTCTCTC
>JAOYNN010536899.1:0-14292 GCA_025770095.1 Goniobranchus kuniei
TCTTTCTCGTAGGTTTTACTTTTGATCTTATGATTATGGCATCATGGTCACCTAAACCTGGTATGATGTTTGTATCCCCAACTAAGTCTGGGTTGTTTGGAATAAAAAGATCAAGTATGTTTGATTGTCTAGTGCTGTCTTGAATTATCTGATTAAGTCCGTTCATGCAGTATGTCAAGATATTGTTGGTTTAGAGCTGTTGGGTATTGATGAATTTTTGCGGTATCTTGTTGCCAGTTTACGTCAGGCAAGTTCAAGTCACCACCTATCCAGAACAATGCATTTTGTGTTTGTATTGAGATATCTTTAAGTTCATTGCATATTTCTGCTGTTGTTGTTAGGTCTTGTTTTGGTGGTCTATAAATTGCTCCTACTATCAGTGGTCTACAACCTTAGGGATTTATTTTTGCAGTAAATACTTTCAGTTGTTTGGCTTTTGAATAATATTTCACTATTCAGGTTTCTTTAATTGCTAAGAATGATCCACCGCCTGTTTTGTCAGTTCTATCTCTCCTATAGACATCATAATCTTCCAAAAGTGATTCACTAGATTTTATTTCTTAGTGAATTCATGATTCAGTTCCTATGATGATGTCTGGGTTTTCCTCTCAGTTTAGGTTAGATATTGATGAAACTTTCCTCACTAAGCTTTGAAAGTTGGTAATTAGACATTTTAGATGGTTGGCATTTGTTGGTCTCTTATTTTGGTCTTCCGTATCACTATCTTTTACATTTGTTTTATTTCATCTGGTTTAGGTTCTGACTTCTTTCTATCTCTCCTTAGTTCTCTGCGCTTTTGGTTTAGGGGTTGATGTTTCATTAGGGATGAATTGTGATTCAAGACGTGTGGTTAGGGTCCAGGGTTTAAATCAACGTCACCTGCTAATAGTCACACTATGATGAGCCAAGAATGTCTTGGATGTTGAGGTTTGACATCTAATCTGATCTGATAGTGTTTTAATGATTTCGAGGGCGTAATTAGTGCTAATGGATGTGTCAGATTGTCGGTTGCAATTAGGCTGCTGGGGAAATTGATGTAAATATTGTCCCTATGGTTGAAGTTCCACAATGGGTTCCCTTTATAATAGATGTCAGGTTCTGATTTTAATGTAGCTTTGGGTTTACTAACTATTATGATAAGGGCAGTAATGAAATAGTCCAAAATATATGGTTCCATTTCATCTCTCTACATTCTCGTCCAGTGGCATTTTAAGTTTAGGTCTATAAAAACTGGCTTTACTTAACAAATATCAAGCCTACATTGAGGTCTATAATTTGTAGTTTTGAAATGTTCTGTTTTAGGATCAAGGCTTAGTCGAGTTGACAACTTTCAATTTTCGGCTAATTTATAATAATACTGCTTCCTTATTTAACAAAGAATCTAACTAGATTACAATTTAGGGCCAGAGGTCTAAGCACGAGATAAATTTATCTATGCTAGGTCAGGACCTAGATTGGATCTCCTTTCCAAAAGCCTAGGCCTGATGTCTTTGCTGTAGTCTTCCCAGCTAGCATATATCGATAACTAGCCCTCTAGTATTTTAGCTATTATGTCGAAGTGCGTTCTTTAAAATAGCCTGATTTTGTTTTATCTACGTGTATATCTTTAACTAAAAAATTCGAAGTAATCTTAAAGAACATAAAAAAGATATTGTAAACTTAGCTGTTCACGGGAAAATGCTGGCCGTCTCAAGAACTCGACTTCGCACGTCAACGGAAATCCATATTTCTTTTATTCTACGTTTTTGCACCCGGAAGTGTATCTAGTGGTCGTGCCAGGATGTTTATGATTTACATTCTTTTCTTAATTTTTATTTGGGGGGGTTGGTGGGAGTGGGATTAATATTGTTGTTTGCACTTTACATTTTTTTGGGGGGAACGGGGGGTTGTGTGTTTGTTGATTGTTTGTTGTTCAAGTGCTGGTATTATTTCCCCCTAATTTCATTTCAGTTTATTAAACGTCTTTTTTTTTTCTTTTTTTTTTTTTTGGTTTTGGTTTTTTGTGGGGGATTTTTTTTTCGTTTCTGTTGGTTTGTTGTTTTTTGTTGTTGTTTGTTTTGTCATATCCATGTAAGAAACGGTTGTAGCTAAGAGCTGACTCCTGTCGACAGTCCGATCAATCAAGACAATAATTCGTACAATGCCGCTCCTGTGCAAACCACGAATATTATGGTAACCTACAGCTGACAAAAAGACTTACCTGTACCACGCGTGGAAAGAGAACGTCTCTCACAAACAAAAAGGTTGACACTGGTGCATTTCTGCGAGGTCCATTCGAAGTCTTGGTGTATGCTACCACAAAAGTAGTTCTGACCCTTTAAAGGGTGTCTATCTTTCCACCATGTGAAACGTGCCTTGACAAAGCATACAGATACACAGGTAATTAATTAGCACCACATTGAGAAAGTGCGTGACACGTCAAGAAATTAGGTATAAGACATTAAAAAGACAACAAAAAAAAAAACAAAAAAAAAACACAAAAAAAACAAAAAACAAAAACAAAACAGTAGCAATATCTAATGACCGACAACAGCAACAACAAGAAAAATCATTTGCAAATCTAAACGAATGCATATGTTTAGTGGGTATTCCCTTCGTGCGACAGCTCTAGGAGCATAACTTTACTGTACATAACACGATCAATTCCAAAGTTTGCACCTGATAATAAGAGTATACATGAAAACAATGCAATGCATATATAAAGTAAAAAGGTTTTAATTTGATACATTAAAGAAAAATCTTATTCGTGTAGTGTATTTGACACGTTCACCCAACGTACGTATAATATGTCTATTTCAGCAGGGACAAACTTTTATATCGTGCTTCAATTCCATTCACGTTAACTCATCCAGGCTTTCCTTTATTCGCCTTACCGTCTTCGAAGTGTTTATCTTTATAGGTCTCTTGTCTATGTATACAACAAACGGATACGACTAAATCAATTGTAATCAGGCTTAGCCTCATGAAGCATACCAAAAAGATTCTTCTTTCCGTATCAATCGGAGAAAGAAAGAAAACAACACCAGAGATATCAGAACGTTACTTTGGTTTTGTCTGAGATACTGGAACCAGGAATGCCATCTTTACCTTGTAGAAATTAATCGAAAGTGGCACTAAAGTTTAACGAGATGCATTCCTAAAGGCCAAAGCATTCGAAAGGATAAAGCAGTTGTTCCAAACTGTATCTTCTGTAGACGGATGGAACATGTTTGACACTTGTAAGGAATATGGACTAGGAGTAGAAAGCTGCAATTGAGATTAACCGAGAACTGAATGATTATAAAATGATCATAAAGGGGATGTGTCAGTGTGTGTTCATTCTCTAGACTTTTATTATATTTAAAGCGAAATGATAATCAGAAATATCCAACATCATTATAGCATAAAGATCGAATGAAGAAATGCAAACAGTTTGAGGCATGCAGAAGCCAGTGTTCTAACTGTTGACTCGACACAACATCTTCAAATTTAAAATCTCTAAAGTTCTTCAAAGTTTCACAAGAAAATAAAGAAAAGGGTCTGAATTTAAATAGAACAAGACGGACCAGAGGATCACAACTAACAAGAAACTGGTGCCTAAATCTAAGATCGAAGACTGGCAGGAGAATACTATCCAAAGAAATGAGTTCAAACACCTAGTCTATACAACAACCATGGAATAGACTCTTAACAAAGAAAAAAAGAAAATCTTTTTTCAAGAGGCACTTTCAAAACAAAACCGATACTCTGTAAGTATAAAGGCATAAATGTAGAACAACCAAAATGGATGTGATCAAGACACATACAAGGTCAGCACATCTCTACGAAGATGTTTGTAGTACAGTATCAAATAAAACAGAAAAAAATACCAGCAATGTGATTGTACACAAGGGTATGAGAAGTTTCCGAATGAAGAAAAATGACGAGAATAAAGAAGTGTTGAAAAAGATTGGATTTCAAGATAAATGCTTCATCAAAGGCACCCGAAAGCGTCAGTTGGGAATTCTTGGTCATAGAATCAGATAGGGTGAAATTCATAAAACTGCAATGACTCCGAAGATAAAAGGAAAACAACAAAGAGGTAGGCAGAGGTTGTCTTATCTGCTCAAGTGGAGAGATGAACGCCATCAACTTATTAAGAACAGCAGGTGACAAGGATGGGTGAAAGACAATGATCGATGATGGCTGCAACAGATACGGCATAAGTTGATGAGGATGATGATGCCCATGCATCTTTTATTTGAACAGACAAAAGAATTTCAATTGAATCTTTCGCCTGTTTACCATTCTATCTGAATACCTGATGTAAAACTCAATAATCGTTATATATCGGACCCTTTGCTCTTGTTGTTGTCGTTTAATTAGTGCGGAGGTACAAGATAGTGCAATAGTCTCCTAGACAAAACAGGTGTTGGGGTCTATCTATGTTGTGCTAGCTGCACTTATAAAATTTTGTTGTACATTGGATATTTGGCTTTGGTTATCAGGTCAACCTTTCATGAGGATGCTTTTCGAAGTTTTTCAATCGTTTGATAACAATCAGGTGCGGTCAGTGTGTCATCACTCCAAAATGTATTTGTTGCTGCTGAGTCAGCAGCTGCTCAAGCTCGCTTTACACTACCTACCGGTGGCCGGAGCAGTAGGTGTGGTCGCAGTATCGGAAACAGCTTCTTGCAAATCGCCTTTTTCGCCATGACGGTGGCGATGTCAACGGAGGTTTCCAAGGTCAGAGATTCCCTACATTGCGTCGCTAGGAGGATAAATATGCTTCGAGTCAACGCAGATCATCATTGATGAAGAAATGCAAAGGACAGTGAGTGATAAATGTATCGAATGGTGTGAAGATTGATATGTGCACTGATTCATAAGCCCAATCCAAACTGCGCCTAAGAAGGATTCTTTCGGTTTGATATCTCATCTTGGACGCTTAATCAAAGTTTGCTTACGAAAACATAGATAATGTTCTGGGCAATGTTCCACCGTTATACAAATTAATAACAACGGATCTTAACAACGGGCATAAACAATACAGGAATTATTTGGGTTTAGTCTTAGTCTTAGTCTTCAAATTGGCTGACAGACTCATATTATCTGAGTAGTAATGTCAACGCGAGAATTTTTATTTATGCCTAAAATATTTGAGTTAGTATGTAGTTCTTAAAGTGATGTTCTTAAGTTGTTTCTTGTAATCTTCAATACAGGGTTTACAGTGGAAGAGCAAATATACGGGTGATGCGTGTTGCTGTTTGGCAGCAATAATTGAGCATTTTAGACATAATATAAATATTACTATTCATGAATTGTGTCTGATTTGGCTGAAATGTTGAAGTTACCTTTGTATAAGTTGGATTGGATAATCGACTTTGACGAGAACTTTTAGTAAATAAAAAGAAAGGTAAAAGATAAAGATTGCATTTATAGAGCGCTTTACACTGGGATACAAACAGTCTCTCAGCGCTTTACAATACTTCATCCCCTAGCAGGCATACTCCCTGGGGAGTATACGGTAAAGTGTAGCAAATCGGCGCAACCATACCAGCCTATTGCTAGGTACTCAATTAACACCTGAGTCGAGTGAAGCAACTGAGGAAAATTTTCTTGCTTGAGAAAAAAGCACAAGTAGTCGCTACTTGGAATCGAACCCGGGACCTCCGAGTCCGAAGCCAAGACTTTTACCATTGAGCCATCTGTGTCCCCCACTAGTCACTAGTCGTAATGTGAATTTGATTGGCTATGTAATTGATACCAACAAAATTCCAGACAGTGTGTGGCTTTCTATTCCCAAAGAGAGGTTAAAAGGGTAAACAGAGACATCAATCGTGTACTAGAAATTGTAATAGCCAGCGCACAGTTTTAGCTCAGATTGCAGGGGGTGCATTTCCACACCGAATGCTGTTGCCCAGCTAAATTCTTATTGCAGAATTTGTATCGATGTTTGAAACAAAACAGAAGTATTGCTGGCAAGATAATATATATGGACAATGCCACTCAATATGATCTTAATTCTTAATGGTCAGACTTAGATCATGGGAATGGAAAGGCATTCAGCACAAGATGTAAGGAATCTTTACAAATGACAACAGATGCCAGTCTAGAGGGACGGGATTCCCAACTAATGTGAGATACAGTATACACAGCACAGGGTTTCTGGGACTTTTATATTGGGGGGGGGGGGGATCCAACTACAAGAAGCTGATGGCAATTTATCTTTCAATGAAATATTTTCTGCCAAAATCATAGAAAAACGAGTGCCGGTGTTGACAGACTATGTTAAGGACCAAGCTGCATTCCAAGTCAATACGAGTGGTCATGCATGTAGCCTGTTTCGTTGTTGAACACTTTACGGGGGCCTCAAATTGTGTCAATACGAATGGTCCATCACGCAGGTTGATTCGGTATTGAACACTTTACGGGGGCCTCAAATTGTGTCAATACGAATGGTCATGCATGCAGGCTGTTTCGGTACTGAACACTTAACGGGAGCCTCACAATGTGTCAATACGAGAGGTCATGCATGCAGGCTGTTTCGGTACTGAACGCTTCACGGGGAAATCAAATTCTGTCAATACGAGTGATCATGCATGCAGGCTGTTTCGGTACTGAGCACCGTACGGGGTCTTTACAACGTGTCAATACGAGTGGTCATGCATGCAGGCTGTTTCGGTACTGAACGCTTTACGGGGGCCTCACAATGCGGGTACTGATCACTTTACGGGAGCCTCACAATGTGTCAAATACGAGCGGTCATGTATGCAGGCTGTTTCGGTACTGAACACTTTACGGGAGCCTCACAATGCGTCAATACGAGCGGTCATGCATGCAGGCTGTTTCGGTACTGAACGCTTTATGAGGGCCTCAAATTGTGCCAATACGAATGGTCCATCACGCAGGCTGTTTCAGTATTGAACACTTTACACGGCCTCATATTGTGTCAATACGAATGGTCATGCATGCAGGCTGTTTCGGTACTGAACGCTTTACAGGGCCTCAAATTGTGTCAATGCGAGTAGTCATGCATCATACTGAACACTTTATGGGGGTTTCACAATTTGTCAAGACGAGTGGTCATACATGCAGGCTGTTTCGGTACTAAGCACCGTACGGGGTCTTTACAATGTGTCAAAACGAGTGGTCATGCATGCAGGCTGTTTCGGTACTGAACGCTTTACGGGGGCCTCACCATGCGGTACTGAACACTTTACGGGGGCCTCACAATGTGTAAATACGAATGGTAATGCGTGCAGGCTGTTTCGGTACTGAACGCTTTACGAGGGCCTCAAAATGAGGGTACTAAACACTTTACCGGGCCCTCACAATGTGGGAATACGAATGGTCATGCATGCAGGCTATTTCGGTACTGAAAACTTTACGGGGGCCTCACAATGTGTCAATACGAGTGGTCATGCATGCAGGCTGGTTTGGTCCTGAACACATTACCAGGGCCTTGCAATGTGTCAATACGACAGGTCATGCATGTAGGCCTTTTTCGGTACTGAACACATTACCAGGGCCTAGCAACGTGCCAATACGAAAGGTCATGCATGAAGGCTGTTTCGGTACTGAACACATTGCCAGGGCCTCGCAATGTGCCAATACGAAAGGACATGCATGCAGGCTGCTTCGGTACTGAACATCTTCCGGGGGCCTTGCAGTGTGCCAATACGAAAGGTCATGCATGCAGGCTGTTTCGGTACTGAGCATCTTAGGAGGGCCTTGCAATGTGCCTATAGGAATGGTCATGCATGAAGGCTTTTTCGGTACTGAACACGTTACGGGGGCCTTGCAATGTGCGAATACGAAAAGTCATGCTTGCAGGCTGTTCCGGTACTGAACACATTACCAGGGCCTTGCAATGTGCCAATACGAAAGGTCATGCATGAAGGCTGTTTTGGTACTGAACACATTACGGGGGCCTTCCAATGTGTCAATAGGAATGGTCATGCATGCAGGCTGTTTCGGTACTGAACACATTACATGGGCCTTGCAATGTGTCAACACGAAAGGTCATGCATCCAGGCTTATTCGGTACTGAAAACATTACCAGGGCCTTGCAATGTGCCAATACGAAAGGTCATGCATGAAGGCTGTTTCGGTACTGAACACATTACCAGGACCACACAATGTGCCAATACGAGTGGTCATGCATGCAGGCTGTTTCGTTACTGAACACATTACTAGGGCCTTGCAATGTGTCAATACGAAAGGTCATGCATGCAGGCTGTTTCGGTACTTAACACAATACCAGGGCCTTGCAATGTGCCAATACGACAGGTCATGCATGCAGGCTGTTTCGGTACTGAACACCTTACGGGGGCCTTGCAATGTGCCAATAGGAAAGGTCATGCATGCAGGCTGTTTCAGTACTGAACACATTACCAGGGCCTTGGAATGTGTCAATACGAAAGTTCATGCATGCAGGCTGATGCGGTACTGGACACATTACCACGGCCTTGCTATGTGCCAATACGAAAGGTCATGCATGAAGGCTGTTTCGGTACTGAACACATTACCAGGGCCTTGCAATGTGCCAATACGATAGGTCATGCATGCGGGCTGTTTCGGTACTGAACACATTACGGTCGCCTCACAATGTGTCGATACGAAAGTTCATGCATGAAGGCTGTTTCGGCACTGAACACATTACCAGGGCCTTGCAATGTGCCAGTACGATAGGTCATGCATGCAGGCTGTTTCGGTACTGAACACATTACGGGCGCCTCACAATGTGTCAATACCAAAGTTCATGCATGCAGGCTGATGCGGTACTGGACACATTACCACGGCCTTGCGATGTGCCAATAAGAAAGGTCATGCAAGAAGCTTGTTTCGGTATTGAACACATTACCAGGGCCTTGCAATGTGCCAATACGGAAGGTCTTGCATGAAGGCTGTTTCGGTACAGAACACATTACCAGGGCCTTGGAATGTGCCAATACGAAAGGTCAGCATTAAGGCTTTGTGGTACTGAAGACATTACCAGGGCCTTGTAATGTGCCAATAGGAAAGGTGATGCAAGAAGGCGGTCTCGGTACTGAACACATTACCAGGGCGTTGCATAGTGCCAATAAGAAAGGTCAACATGAAGGGGGTTTCGGTACTGAGCACCGTACGGGGTCTTTACAATGTGGCAATACGAAAGGTCATGCATGAAGGCTGTTTCGGTACTGAACACATTACAGGGTCCTCACAATGTGTCAATACGAAAGGTAATGCATGAAGGCTGTTTCGGTACTGCACAGCTTACGGGGCCTCACAATGTGTCAATACGAAAGGTAATGCATGAAGGCTGTTTCGGTACTGAACACATTACGGGGGCCTCACAATGTGTCAATACAAAAGGTGATGCCTGAAGGCTGTTTCGGTACTGAACAGCTTACGGGGCCTCACAATGTGTTAATACGAAAGGTCATGCAAGAAGTCTGTTTTGGTACTGAACACATTATCAGGGCCGTGCAATGTGCCAATACGAAAGGTCATGCATGAAAGCTGTTTCTGTACTGATCACCGTACGGGGTCATTACAATGTGCCAATACGAAAGGTCACGCATGAAGGCTGTTTCGGTACTGAACACATTATGGGGGCCTCACAATGTGTCAATACGAAAGGTCATGCATGAAGGCTGTTTCGGTACTGAACACCTTACGGAAGCCTCACAATGTGTTAATACGGAAGGTCATGCATGAAGGCTGTTTCGGTACTGAACACATTACGGGGGCCTCACAATGTGCCAATACGAAAGGTCATGCATGCAGGCTGTTTCGGTACTGATCACATTACGGGGGCCTTGCAATGAGCCAATACGAAAAGTCATGCATGCAGGCTGTAACGGTACTGAACACATATTCAGGGTCTCGCAATGTGTCAATACCAAAGGTCATGCATACAGGCTGTTTCGGTACTGAACACATATTCAGGGTCTCGCAATGTGTCAATACGAAAGGTCATGCATGCAGGCTGTTTCGGTACTGAAAACATATTCAGGGTCTCGCAATGTGTCAATACGAAAGGTCATGCATGCAGGCTGTATCGGTACTGAACACATTATGGGGGCCTCACAACGTGTGCAGATTCGCTGCAATGAACACAACACAGTGTACGCGATTTATCGAACTATTTACAATTGGAGTCGATGCCTTACATTAGTCGGATTGCCGAAAGGGAAACAATTTTGTGAACCCCCCACCTTGGCTGTTGTACATATGGTTTTTGCGCATTCCTAATCATGTCCAGTGACTCACAAGTCTCTGCCCAGTGCCACGCTTCCCATCGCGGATGGCATTCAGTCTGTTGTAAACTGTCCTGTTCTGCGTCGTCGGCCTGTCTACTTCCTAGCATGCTGTCGCTCCTTCACAGCCTCTTCGATAGTGTCACTCCAAAAAGGCGAATACCGAGGCACTTCCCCCCCCCCTCTTTCCCCTCCCCGTCGGCTTGGCTTCCTTAGCGGCCCTGAGGACAATATCTGAAATCTGTCCACAATCTTTTTCAACCCTCCTGAATTCGATGGCACCGAAAGCCTCTTCCATACGAGCTCGGAAGAGATCCCAATCGGCTTCAGCGTACCGCCAGCTCCGCCGGCCATTGGATTTCGATGACCTCTGATCGCCTTGAATACTTAACAGAGTCGGCAGGTGATTACTGCGAATATCGCCGAGGACACTCGGGGTACCGGACAGATCTGCTGACAGTAATGAGAGATCAAGCCTAGATTCTGTCCCGTTGCGTTTATGAAGAAGGGTAGGATGTCTTTCGGCCGTTTGGAGACGAACGATGTTCGTGATATTGGGCAATTCCTCAAGCAGAATCTGTTTCGGTCGTTTAAGCCCAGGGGGGCGGGGGATGTCCGTTAAAGTCGTCAGCCACGATAGTCCGCGCATGATTCGGTTCAGCCAGCAAATGCAGGTCCATTATTGTCTTCGGAGAGACGTACACATTCCTGATCTTATACTCCTCCTCATGGAAGGCCACTACTACATTCTGGACATCCGTTCCATCGTGTCTATCATGCAAGACCCCCCTCCACCACCACCCCCCGTCAGGTTGTTGTGGCTGAGGGTGGCAATACCCTTGCAATCGTCTCAGCATTCACACTGATGGATTGAATACCCCGCCACTCTAGCCCTCCTCTTCCCAAGGACAAGAAACCTGCAGAGAGGACTAAAGTTATGCACATACAAAACATTTATGGACCTTTTGGACAAATGGGGACCTAGAACAGGTTTATTCAGAGACCAACTGCTCTTCCAAGAGAATGGCCACCAAGAATTAAGATCGTACTCAGTAGCCTACCTTATGATATTATAATGTGTGTGTGTCGGGGAGGGGGGGGTGAAAGCTGCAGGCCATTCTGGTTGTTGGTATGGTTTAAGTTGGATTTAACGATGTAGTAATGAATATACTAATATGAAGCCCAGAATGACAAATAAAAAGAGACTGCCTCTCCCTGTCATGCAGTTTTTATTCTCATGCAAAACCGAAACGTTTAGTCTATTATAATAGGTGTGAGTTAAAGATTGCATGAGAGGAAGAGGCAGTCTCTTTCTACTTCCCTTCTTCTTTCCAAAACTCTAGATTTAGATCTTTGAGTAGCGTCAAAGCCTACAGTGGAACACCAAAAACACAAGCAAAGTGCTAATCGAGAGCGAAAGCGAAAGCAGCAGGGGTCACGTGGAAGGAATATAGGGGAGAAGTAATTGAGATTGAGCTTGACATTTTGAAATCTTCACTCTTAAAACAATTTCATGGAAACTGGCAACTCTTACAAACCTTTCATGTAACTACACACAACTTCAGAAGTTTTCCTTTCTTTTGAGCCCAAGATCACAAAAATCCGTGCTGTATGTTTTACGTTCTCGCGCACACAAAATGCATTAAGGTCATAAAATATATGTATGCGTGTATGTGTGTGTGTGTGTGTGTTACAAAACAAATCAGAAAGATATTTTTAAGTTCATACCAAGGACATTCTTATTAGAATAAATGCTATTTTAATTACAAGTCACACTATTTTATTAGAGTTCTAAATGTATAATTACACTGAGAGACAAAAAGAAACAAAAACAAAAGAAAAATGTATTCGTTTACTGATGAGTATTGTATCCATTCTAAAGGACAGAAATAGTGCAAAAATTCATAGGTCCTATATTTCGTATATGTCTAATAAGTATGCAGAATGTCAACGCTTGGATTCAAACAGGAAGTTAAATTTAAAGGGCTTAAACCGACTTGCCCCCTTTGCCAAAGTCAAAAATATTATTGTCTACCGTTAGTGTTGATGCAGGCTGGTATATTCTCCCCATTACCATGACAAGTGGCCGAATAGTGTTTTGTTGAAAGTCGTTCCTCTCTTCTTCTAGAGCAGCACCCAGCTGCTGGAGATTAGTACAATTTCAACGAGCACTCAACTTTGTCTTCTTAATTCGCCCCCAAAGGTGCCCTATGGGTGCTCATTCAGGAGAATATGCTGGGGAATTCAAGACGCAATACTCTGTTCCTGGCGGTATTATTGGCAGATTCTGGTAGCATAGGAATGGGCGTTATCATGCTAGGATGTATGCAAGTACTGGTGGGCTTGAAGAAAATGTGTCTCAAAATGTTGTAAAGTATTCATGTCATGTACTCTTCTTTATTGCCAGTACAACCAAACATGTTTAGGTCAATTTGTGTACATACACCACCCACACAACAGAACTTTCTCCATCCCACCATTCCACCTTTCTGAAACTCAACATTCTGCGAACCTCTCTCTTCTACGGGGGCCATCACCTCTGCTCAAACAGAATCCGGATTCATCTGAGAACAGCACCCTCTGCATTGATGCAATGTCCATTGAAAGAGCCTATTTGCTCAATCTAGTAGGGCATGCCTCCGAACAGCAGTTAATTATGGACCTAGGTAGGTCTCCGTGCATGAAGTCGGAAAATATGAACTGTTCGGCACACATTTCTGGCATTGATTTGTCTCTGCCTTCCCTGAAACTTGGGTGAAGGACTGACTGCTCTTTGGAAACGATTGCGTAAGTGCAGTATAAGCATCCGGCGACCATCGTGCATAGAAGTGGTGCGAGCCTTATGCTCCTCTGCATTTAACCTAGGCCTGATGCGGAATTAAACACTGAGGCAGAATTCAAAAGTATGGTGTTTTTCAGCAAAGTTCGGAGTCAATGAGTTGTGTAAGGTTAACAAAACTCGACTTCTGTAGCAAGAGGTGGAGTCAGAGAGCGGGGCTTCATGTTCTAGTGATAGACAGTTCGGATTAATAACCGTCGTGCAGTCGTGGTTCGAATCTCGCCAGGGGCGGTGCGAAACTGACTCGTTGGAAAGAGCTATTTATTCACATTTAGTCACTACACTCTAGAGTAAAATCAGTACCTGGTCGTAAACCGCGTTGCCCTTTTCCAGAAGCAAAAATGTACTTTCTCCATAACGACAGTCTGTCTCGTCCTTTGTGTTATTATGTATTGCTGATGGTTGCGACACACCTTTGGTTGGGAAACACTTTTGGTTGGGAACCACTTTTGGTTGGGAAACACTTTGGGTTGGGAAACACTTTTGGTTGGGAAACACTTTTGGTTGGGAAACAACTGTGGGTTGGGAAACACTTTTGGTTGTGAAACACTTTTGGTTGGGAAACACTTCTAAAATACCTTTGAGAACATTAGCTGGATATTAAGCTATATAAATCACAAAGCACGCGGAGGGCAGATTAAAAAAACAATCATCATGACACTTAGTTTGATACTTAAATAATCACTCACAGAACTGTCGTTCATACAAGAAAATACTCTTATTGTTGCAGTACTTACAAAAATAGATACTTTTTTTTTTGCCTCTCAATATATTTACTTGCCTTTTTATACATCACTGTGATACTCAATTCGTATCCATTCTTTTAACTATGTTTTTATTTTTCTTCTGTGATTTCATGACACGATATAATTAGAATAGGTGGTTGTTCGAATGTGTATGAGATTTAAGTTAAACTATATCATATATTATACACCAAGGGAGCACCATGGAAAATATATATGTCTTATTTTAAAAGTTGGTGTATCTATTTTGTATATGAATTTATAGAAATCAATTATCTTGAACTGAAATGAATTGTCTCAAGCATACGCACCCTTAAAGGCTCCTCCAGCCAAAAAAAGGTGCCATCCCTGTTTCTATCATGGAGGCCAATCCAGTATCTGCTGTTCCCTTTTTGATCTCTGATCATATCTGAGTTTAACGAGAGCAGGCATGTAGTAGTAGTAGTAGTAGTAGTAGTAGTAGTAGTAGTAGTAGTAGTAGTAGTAGTAGTAGTAGTAGTAGTAG
>JAOYNN010537010.1:0-14289 GCA_025770095.1 Goniobranchus kuniei
GATGAAACAAAAATAGACTGATAAGGAAAACAGTCTTCATTTTTCTGTAACTCTGTAATGTTGCATTACATTTTGCGTTATGAAGATTACAATCTAGTTATATTTTGCCACAAGCCAGAAAGGCCAAGGCAAATCTTTGTGTAGAACTCTACACCATAACTGAATTCTCGTTAATAAAAAAACAAAGCAAAAACAAACAAAATAAAACGAGAAAGAAAATAGTAAAGATATACAACAACTGATTCAGATATGTACATGAGATTAAAGCGAGAGTTTCACTCAAAAAATATTCATGCATAGAATTTTATGCCTTATAGTTTTCTAGTTTGTCTTTTGTTTTTTGTTGGGTTTGTTGTGTTTTTTGTTTTGTTTTGTTGTTTTTTTTTGTTTTGGGAATTTTTTGGGGGGTGGTTTTTGTGTGTTTGTTGTTTGTTTGCTTTTGTCTTTTTTTTCTTTTTTTTTTTTGTTCCTGGTATTGATTCTGGTTGGGTTGGGGTTTTTTTGTTGTTTTTTTTTTGTTACTTTTTTCGGTATTTGTTATCTTTTTGACTTGTTTTGTGTTTTGTTTGGGCTCTGATTCAGATATGTACATGAGGTTTAAGCGAGAGTTTCACTCAAAAAATATTCATGCATATAATTTTATGCTATAGTTTTCTAGTTTGTCTTTTGTTTTTTGTTGGGTTGTTGTTGTTTGTTTGTTTTTTTTGGGGGGGCGGGATTTTTTTTTTTTGGAGGCGAGTGGTTTTTGTGTGTTTGTTTTTGTTTTCTTTTGTCTTCTTTTTTTTTTTGTTCCTTGGTGTTGTTTCTGATTGGGTTTTTCTTTAGTTTTTTTTTGTTGTTGTTTTTTTATTTATGGGGTTACTTTTTTAGGTATTTGTTCTCTTTTTGTCTTGTTGTGTGATTTGTTTGGGTTTTTCGTTTGTTTGTTTGGGGTTTTTTAGAGGGGGGGGCGGGGTCTTATTTCGGGATTGTTTTTTTTTTGTTTATCTTTCATTAATTTATTTACATATTTATACATTTTTTTTATCTTCTTTTTTGGCGAGATTCTTCCCTTCTTGGGAATATCTGAAGTCCCTGACATGGAAATGGTCTAGCGATGATTATTACACAGGTTTGAAACAGACACGTTGTTAATTCAGGTTAATCCCGCTCGTTAATCCCGTTAAAGGAAGCAGTGTATGCCAACAGAATAAATACATCATGGGATCACACCTACCCCTTCCCACCCCATCCTCTTTCCCGTAAAACCGCAAATGTCGCCATACAGCGACACCATAAAACCACACGTTTGGCTGTTAAAAGGTCAATGTCACACCGACATTCATAGCTGATTTAAGGTTTGGCGTATATTTTATATTGTAATACACCATGGACTAGTGACTCTTAAATCCACCGCAATCCAAATCTTTGATCTCAAACCACCTAATGCAAACACCTGCCATTTGGAAGAGGCCAAGGAACGGCAATGACTCAATCATTTTATACTATGTAATGAGTGGGCTATTTTAAACGTATATGGTGGCTCGGTAGCTCAGTTGGTAGAACGGCTGACTGCCATTCGAAATGGCCCGAGTTCGACCCCCAGCCGGACAGTGGCTTTTTTCGGGGCCCCCTGTTCACCCAGCTGTATAAACGGGTAGCTAGTCTTTCTAGACTTGGCGGAAGTAAAGTCGGCGTGGAAAGCAATGGCAAACTACCACATTAGACCGTATGCCTAGTGTAATTAGGGCTCTACCCCTAATTCCCCTATACTCAGTCATGGGTTCGGGACTAGCTTTTACTTTAAATATATACATACATACATACATATATAGGTATACAATACAATAATAGTATTATTCATAAACATTCAGAACTGCTTGGATCTGATTAATTTACAATAATGTATGCAGATTACTTTGTTACATAAGAGCATATTATGAAATCATGGCTAAATACATACCGCCTCAAATTAAATAAAAAAAAAAAAATAAAAGACTTCTTTTTGGTAAAAAAAGGTACGGGTTATGATCAGGTTGACTTACAAAACTGAATTGTGCACTAAAAGATTATTTCATTTAAATTTTTTGAAATTTTAAAAAATGTTTCTTATCGTAACAATATTTTTTTAACGTTTTTATCTCGAAATTATAAAAGAAATTACCAAAACTTTCTCTTATATAAAAATAACAGTGTTTTATTGGTCATAAATTTAGTTTCCAGGACATGGGAACAAAAGCTAGGTTGATAAGACCGATCTCTTGATACTATTAAAAAAAATTAGTATTAGAGTTATCCCCCTTACTACGACAGCCATTTTGTTTGGATTTTTTGTTTCACAAAAAATTCTAGAGCATGTCTTGTTCTTCCCTTTATTTTCCGTGACTTGTGCTTGCCTCACTTCCTCCCATTTAAAAAAAAAGTAGGCATGGCTACCACTGTGTTTGCTACATGTACTAAATCTTTACCAATCTCAAACATAAAGTCAATGCACGCCATGTGAACGGAACTGCATGGTTTCCAAAGAATCGTTCCAATTTAACGGTATTTTCTTCAACCGATTTTTTGTCAGTGCAGAATTAGTTAAGTGTTGTCGAAATTGCATCCAAGATGTTATCTTTAGCGATCAAGAATTTTCATGTTCAAGGCCCGTACACATAGTGACCAATCTTCCCCTGACTCTGGTAATAAACATGGCCAAAATCGACACTCACCAGCAGCCTGCCAGATCGCTCGATGTCCACTGTTTGATACGTGGCGGGGTTTGTCGATCACATCGCTAGCACGCCAGTGTGTTTGCCTATCCTCTGTCTACCTGCGCGTGTGTTTAAAGAGTACACTGGCTTATGTATCGAGATCTATTGTGTGTTGGCACACGGCATCTACTTAACAACCAATTGGTCATGTTTGTTGTTGAAAACAGTGTATGCTGTAATATATGAGACTTAATTAAGTCAAAGCGACATTAAAATGTATTCAATTCATTTATGTCTATATCACTGGGGAGCTTTCTTGTCAGTCAGACCAACAATTATCTTTACACCTGCCCATGTGTCCTTCATACTATTTGAGGAGAAATAGTCCACCATTTTCTTTTTGTAGTTCTCTTTGCTTATCGATATTTCCCTTTTAAGCTCTTTTTGCGTTTTTTTTAAAGGTTTCCAATGTCTCCTATAGAGAAATAGTATTTCTTTTTATTCAACAAAGCTTTAAGTTCTTTCCATACCCAAGGCGTAACTCACAATTTCTTTTTTCTCACACACATTGTCTTCACAAAATTTGATATATTTACACACACAATCATTCAAGTCATCTATATTTCCATTCAGTGCAATCAAAACACCCTCGCAGCTTGTCATATGCCGTTTCATTCCAAACACGCTCACTTTTCCTGATTTTTTAAACAGATCTCGAGACAGGCTTGTAAACAAGCAAAAGTAAGAGCATATTATGATCAGACGCACCCATCGGTGCTTTAGAAAAACATTCATAAGAATTTTTCACATTACAGTAGAACAAATCTAAAACTGAGTTTCCTCTTGTTGAACATTTCACAAATTATATATATATAGGTCTATGTGTAATAGGGATGCATGTATTTTAGGATTGTATTATGTCTTCTGTATTTCGTATGTGTGATCCTAGGCACAGTATGTCTGTCTGTCTGTCTGTCTGTCTGTCTGTATGTATGTATGTATGTATGTATGTATGTATGTATGCATGTATGATGGATGGATGGATGGATGGATGATGGATAGATGGATGGATGTGTGTATACATGTATATGATATATACATAAAATGTCTGTTTGAATGTGTGCATGAATGTGACATCTACGTACGCATGTATATGCATGCATGTATCTATGTATGTATGCGTGTAGGCTACATAATTATTTTTATTGCTGTATAGTTTTAATCAAATGAACTTTATGAAATTGAGATGTTTAGAGCTTTTAATAACAAGTTTTAAATAGATGTGATAATGTTGTTTAAGCTGAGCCTGAACTGTAAAGCGCCTAGAGCCAAATTTTATTGGATGAAGCGCTATTTAAGTGTGTATATGATTATTGTTTATTATTATTAATGAAATGGCACGGGCATATCGATAACATTTTGTTCACCTTACCGCCAACACACAAGTGGAGTATGTTATGTGTCTGTACTGCTTAACGTATTGTTTTGTCCTTGTCGTGCTGGTACTCTGATCATTGTTCTTGTCTGAGTGTAATAAAAGTCCCAAAGTAACGAAACAGATGAGCGTCATTATACTTCATTATGATCAGAGTACAATGAAAGGTGTCGGATTATTGCGTCCTTCTTCTTGATACAAAGTCAGCTGATATCGTTTCATAGTTGGGTATCAAGAAGAGTATGTTATGTGTTTGTACCGCCTGACGTATTGTTTTGTCATTGTCTTTCAGGTACTCTGATCATTTTTCTTGTCTGAGTGTAATAAACGTGCCAGAGTAAAGAAACAAATGAGCGTCATTTTACTTCATTATGATCAGAGTAAAGAAACAAATGAACGTCATTTTACTTCATTATGATCAGAGTACGAGGACGAAGCCCCCTCACCCTCATTGTTGTACGTAGCCCCGTCCATAGCTTGAACTCCATTCACCTCATCATTCATAATGCCTGCCATCTCATGCCCCATCTCTACCTGTGACTATTCAACCCTAGCTGACTCACCTGTTGAACTGCAGTTGTGCTCCTCCAACTACCCAGTAAGGTGCATGACACCAATTACATTGCCCATTCATCGAAACCTACAGTTGGAGAAAGTGTGACGACCAACCGTCTCCATAGGTGGGACATCAGAGGACTGGGTCTATTTCAAATCAAGATGGGCTGACTACAAGGCAGCAACAGGCATCTCAGGACCAGAGGCATCTGTGCAGGTACTTGAGTGTTGTGCAGAGCCCCTGCAAAAGGACTTAACTCGCACTAATGGTTGCTACCTCCGGAGCGAAAGCGGAGCGACAATGGTCCGGGCTATTGAGAAACTGGTAGTCCGCCAAGAGAACATGGTGGTCTCTCGTGTAGAGTTCGGCAACTTGAGACAGGACAGAGATGAGCCTATAAGGACTTTTGCCGCTCGTCTCAGGGACCAAGCTGAATTATGCAAATACAACATATCATGCCCCAAATGCTCCACCGTGGTCTCATGTACTGACCATGGGCTGAGACACTCAGTTGTTAGAGGCATGGCAGATGCGGACATCCAGCTAGAAATCCTGGGTGACCAGGACATGACTCTTGAAACCATAATTAAGTTCTTTGAGGCCAGGGAAAGTGGCAAAAGGTCAGCCCAGTGCCTCCACGAGAGGGTAACCTTCTCTGAAAGCACGCTATGCACCTCCACAGCAGCCACCAGCAGCTATCTCACACAACAGAAATCATGTACATAGAGTGGCAGCAAGGAAAACCATGGCGTGGCACAAGACGAATTGAGAAAAAGACATGTCCCGCATTTAACAATATCTGTAAACAGTGCAAAATCAAGGACCACTTTGGTGTCATGGTTGCACAAGGAAGAAAACACCAGCAACTGTGAACTCTATGAGCAATAATGCCAACGACTGTGTTGATCTATTGTGCTGATTTGAATGTGTCAACACTGATACCGATGTCATTGGGGAGAGTGTCATAAAACTTGAACACCATATTTACAATGACATGTGCAAAACATGGAAACGGAGGCAATCTGATCCCCAGCCATTCATTGATGTAGCCATTTATTTGGAGAAGTATGACTATGACACATTAGGTTTTTCACTTCCTCCCAAGGGCAGTGGTACCATACATTGCAAGACAATGGCTGAAACTGCTTGCCAATCCAGTCTCGCAGGAGTCGAACTCTCGCAGAGGCTCGGATTGGACACCGGCCATCTCACACCTGTCACAATGAAAATGAATGCTGTCAATGGCGAACGTATTCCCATCCTTGGGGCTCTTATACTTGGCATCTCGGGGGAAGCACAAAATGGCGGTCGACGTCAAACCCCACAGGTTGTATACTTTACAAATGACACACACACACATACACACACACACAAACTATACCTAAGCAAACAGGCATGCATTGATCTGGGTATAGTATCAGACAACTTCCCAACCATTGGGGAGCATACCACACCCAACAATGCTGAAGTTAAGCACTCAGCTTACGCAAGCACTAGCCATTGCGGATGCCCACAACTACTCCTCCCACCAAACCTCGCACCGAACTATGAAAGACCATACAGCCAAAACAGTGGCCTACTACACCCCGCTCCCTGTACCCTTGCACTGGATGGATTAAGTAAAGGCAGGTTTAGTCCAAGACGTCAGGCTCGGAGTGATTGAAACAGTACCGATTGGAGAACCTGTCACATGGTGTCACAGAATGGTCGTTTGCCCCAAGAAAATGGTAAGCCCCGCAGAACCGTTGACTTCCAGGCACTGAACAAGCACACCAAAAGTGAAACACAACACACAGCCTCACCATTCCTACAGGGAAGGTCAATACCCCACAATATGAAAAAGACAGTCCTCGATTCCAGCAATGGTTGTCACAGTGTCAAGCTACATGAGGATGATGTACACCTGACCACCTTCATAACCTCATGGGGTAGGTACAGGTATAAAGTTGCCCCCCCCCCCCCCAAGGTTACCTACGTTTTGCGATGGCTACACCAGATGCTACGACGAGATTGTGTCAGACACCACCAACAAAACCAAGAGCGTAGATGATGCCTTGCTTTGGTCTGACACCATTGAAGACGCTTTCTTTTTCAAACTGCGAACTGGCTAGATGCCTGCGGGAGAAATGGTATCACTAGCAACCCTGAGAAATTTGTGTTCGCTGCTGACATCGTTGAATTTGCTGCATTTGAGATATCAGCCACTAGAGTCCGCGCATGCTCCCGACTCTTGGAGGCGATCACGCCAAAAAACATCACAGATGTTCGGTCATGGTGTGGCCTCATTAACCAGGTCTCAAATGCATTCTCAGCCACAAATAAAATGGGACCATTCTGGGCACTACCTAGCCCAAGCACCCCCTTCAGATGGTCTGAGGACTTAGACAAATTGTTCGAGGAATCTAAGGATGCCATTGTCAATGCAATCACGCAGGGGGTTAAAATATTCGACAAATCCCTCCCAATCTGCAAAGCAACAGATCGGAGCAAGACAGGGAATGGTTTCTGGCTGCTCCAGAAGCACTGTACTTGTGAGCCTACAACTCACCTCTGTTGGAAAGATGGCTGGAAAGTGGCACTTGTAGGGAGCAGCTTCACCACGGGAGCGGAGTCAAGATATGCTCATATCGAAGGGGAGGCCCTTGCCGTCGTAGATGCCCTTGATAAAGCCATCACTTTGTCCTCGGCTGTGAGGACTTCATTGTTGCAGTGGATCACAAGCCCTTACTCAAGGTCTTCGGAGACCGTTGCCTTGATGCTGTAGCCAACCCCAGACTGAGGAAAAGTCACTAATGTAAAGGTTCCGGTTGGTACATGTTCCTGGGATACACCACAAAGCAGCTGATGGAATGTCGCGACACCCTGTCGCAAACCAGAAGGATTCTACCTGCAGGATGCCGACTGTTGAGGGGAGGTGGCAGTGAAGACGGTCAAGAGACTACCCACGCCTTTCAGAGAGCGATGCTTTAATATAGAAATTTACCTGACAAGTAGACCGGCATATCTCCCGCTCAATGCATCTATGGGAGGCCTGTTAGGGACTACATTCCCATTTTCCCGAGCCGATACGAACCTCATCCCACGTGGAAGGAGACTCTCCTGGCACGAGAGGAAGCGCTGAGGAGGAGACACATGAAGATGTCAGAGAGACTAACGGAGCACACCAGTCTCCTGCAACCTTTGAAGGTTGGTGACAGGGTCAGAATCCAGAATCATACAGGACCCCACCCGACAAAATAGGACAAGACGAGCATCATAGTGGAGGTCCGGCAATATGATCAGTACATAGTGAAGGTGGACGATTCAGGAAGGGTCACTCTCCAAAATCGCAAGTTTCTCAGGAAACACGTGAGTGCAATACCAGACGCCATTGCTCCTTCATAATCATACTTTGACTTGTGGAGCAGGATTGGAACACGTCCATGCCAGTATGCATGTGTCCTTCAAGCGTCGGCAAGGAGCAAATTGCACCAATAAAACAAACCCTTGTCAACATCCATGACCCTGTTCCAGATACACCACCAACTCTCCAAAGCACTCCAACCAATCAGGTGTCAAAACCTTTACCTGACACCCCAGCAGTCAGTAATACCCCACCCCTGGCAACAAAAACTCCCCAGCAACAACCTACAACGCAACTTCCCATGCCGTAAGAGGACCCCAAAATCCCCATCGCTCTTAGGCGTCTCCTGTCCCATAACAGCCCTGGGCTTAAGGAAACAGAACTCATTGGGCAGGGTGGCAGGTCTTTACGTGGCAGGCGAAGAACTGATTAAGTTGCTGAAACTTTATTTCGTGTTGTCGTATGACAGCAGGCCCTACTTCTTTTGTATCACAGAACACATAATGACTCATCAAGCATGTTATGTCATCAGTCTTTGTTCACACTATTAGCCTTCCAAAGACTTGAAGGGCATAGTGGAGTAGCTTATGAGTCTGTACTGCCTAACGCATTGTTATGTCATTGCCTTTCAGGTACTCTGATCATTTTTCTTCGAGTGTAATAAACGTCCCAGAGTAAGGAAACACATGAGCGTCATTATACTTCATTACACACGTGGACCCTAATGTGATATAGGTAATGTAATGACACGGGCACATCGATAGCCTTTTGTTCAACTTGTCGCCAACACACGTGGACCCTCATGTGATATACGTTAATGTAGTGGCACGGGCATACCGATAGCCTTTTGTTCACCTTGTCGCCAACACACGTGGACCCTCAAGTGATACAAGGTAATATAATGGCACGGGTACATCGATAACCTTTTGTTCACCTTGTCGCCAACACACGTGGACCCTCATGTGATATACGTTAATGTAATGGCACGGGCACATCGATAACCTTTTGCTCAACTTGTCGCCAACATACGTGGACCCTCATGTGATATACGTTAATGTAATGGCATGGGCATACCGATAGCCTTTTGTTCACCTTGCTACTAACACATGAGGACCTTGTGATATACGGTAATGTAATGGCACGGGCATATCGATCACCTTTTGTTCAATTTGCCGCCAACACAAATGGACCCTAATGTGATAGGCCTATACGGTAATGTAATGGCACGGGCATATCGATAACCTTTTTTAAAAAAACTTTTCGCCAACACACGTGGACCCTAATGTGATATACGGTAATGTAATGACATGGGTCTGAATTGCAGTCCAAACCGTAGGCTGTCTTAATAATCTCAGGCAGTTGTTTTTACAGAATGTATGATGTGCAAATTAGGTGGGTTGAATGCAGTGGTAAAAGATCCGTATTGCAATAATAACGTACCCTTTGAAGTCGTTTTTTGCGAAAAAGCATGCCGTTTCAAAGCGGCATATTTCTGCATAGGACTTCAATCAATGATCTGAAAAAAAATCGTTGTAACCAACTTCCCGCCGCAGTCGAGGCTGTTGTATGTGAGGTGCTTTGTACTTATCTCACTTTCATCATTCAGGTGGGGACAAACCAATGGCATTTTCACTCAGAACTTTCACTGACCTTTGAAATCATATAATTATCGTTCCACAACACGTACCAGATTGTGATGTCTGTACATTCTTTTTGACTGTCCTAAAATTAGGTACTCCAGGATTATTTTCTCCCGCCCCCTCCTCACACAAGCTTCAGCACTTCCTCATCACTTTTCACACAGGTCAAAAAGATTGACAGATGCATTTGCATCGAATAAAACTGAAAGCCTTCAAACTAAGACGTTGCTGGCCCACTAAAGGCTTCAAACAAGGATGTTGCTGGCACACTAAGGGCTTCAAACAAGGACGTTGCTAGGACACTTAAGGCTTCAAACAAGGACGTTGCTAAAACACTAAAGGCTTCAAACAAGGACGTTGATAGGACACTTAAGGCTTCAAGTAAGGACATTGCTGGAACACTAAAGGCTTTAACCAAGGACGTTGCTGGAACACTACAGGCTGCAACAAAAGACGTTGTTGGAGTACTAAAGGGTTCAAACAAGGACGTTGATGGAACACTAAAGGTTTCAACCAAAGACGTTGCTGGAACACTAAAGACTCCAACAAACGACGGTGCTTGTACACTAAAAGCTTCAAATTGGAACGTCGCTGGAACAACAAAAACTTCTAAAAAAACGTTGCTGGAAGAGTAAAGGTTTGAACAAAGGACGTTGTTGGAATACTAAAGGCTTGAACAAAGGACGTTGATGGAATACTAAAGGCTTCAACCAAAGACGTTGCTGGAATACTAAAGACCTAAAAAAGACGTTGCTGGAATACTAAAGACCTAAAAAAGACGTTGCTGGGATACTAAAGGCTTGAACAAAGGATGTTGCTGGAATACTAAAAGCTTTAACAGAAGACGTTGCTGGAATACTAAAGGCTTTAACAGAAGACGCTGCTGGAATACCAAAGGCTTCAACAAAAGACATTGCTGGAATACTGAAGACTTCAACCAAAGACGTTGCTGGAATACTAAAGAGTTTAACAGAAGACGCCACTGGAATACTAAAGGCTTCAACAAAAGACATTGCTGGAATACTAAAGACTTCAACCAAAGACATTGCTTGAATACTAAAGGCTTTAACAGAAGACGTTGCTGGAATACTAAAGGCTTTAACAGAAAAACGCTGCTGGAATACTAAAGGCTTTAACAGAAGACGTTGCTGGAATACTAACGGCTTCAACAAAAGACATTGCTGGAATACTAAAGACTTCAACCAAAGACGTTGCTGGAATATTAAAAGCTTTAACAGAAGACGTTGCTGGAATACTAAAGGCTTCAACAAAAGACATTGCTGGGATATTAAAGACTTCAACCAAAGACATTGCTGGAATACTAAAGGCTTGAGCAAAGTACGTTGCTGGAATACTAAAGGCTTCAACAAAAGACACTGCTGGAATACTAAAGGCTTTAACAGAAGACATTGTTGGAATACTGAAGGCTTTAACAAAAGACATTGCTGGAATACTAAAGGCTCGCACAAAGTACGTTGCTGGAATACTAAAGGCTTTAACAAAAGATATTGCTGGAATACTAAAGGCTTTAACAAAGGACGTTGTTAGAATACTAAAGGCTTCAACCGATTAATTGCTGGAACACTAAAGGCTTGAACCAAAGACGTTGCTGGAGCACTAAAAGCTTCTACAAAAAACGATGCTGAAACACTAAAGGCTTTTAAAAAAGGACGTTGCTGGAACTCTAAAGGCTTCAAACAAGGACGTTGCTTGAAAACTAAAGGCTTTAACCAAACACGTTGGTGGAACTCTAAAGAATTTACCCAAAGGCGTTGCTTGCTGGAACACTAAAGGCTTTAACTAAAGGCGTTACTGGAACACCAAAGGCTTTAACGAAAGGCGTTGCTGGAACACTAAAGGCTTTAACTAAAGGCGTTGCTGGAACACTAAAGGCTTTACCAAAAGCGTCCCTGGAACACTAAAGACTTCAAACAAGGAAGTTGCTAAAACACTAAAGGCTTAGAAAAGATGTTGCTGGAACTCTAAAGGTTCCAAGCAAGAACGTTGTTGGAACACTAAAGGCGTCAAACAAGGACGTTGCTGGAACACTAAAGGCTTCAACCAAGGACGTTGCTGGAACTCCAAAGGCTTCAAACAAGGAAGTTGCTGGAAGACTAAAGGCTTCAACAAAAGACGTTGCTGGAACACTTAAGGCTTCAAACAAGGACGTTGCTGGAACACCAATGACTCCAAACAAGGACGTTGCTGGAACGCTAAAGGCTTCAACAAAGGAAGTCACTGGAACACTAATGGCTTCAACCATTGACGTTGCTGGAACACAAAAGGCTTCAACCAATTAATTGCTGGAACACTAAAGGCTTCAATCAAGGAAGTTGCTGGAAAACTAAATACTTCAACATAATTAATTGCTGGAACACTAATGGCTTCAACCATTGACGTTGCTGGAACACTAAAGGCTTCAACCAATTAATTGCTGGAACACTAAAGGCTTCAATCAAGGAAGTTGCTGGAAAACTAAAGACTTCAACATAATTAATTGCTGGAACACTAAAGGCTTCAATCAAGAACGTTGCTGGATAACTACAGGCTTCAACCAATTAATTGCTGGAACACTAAAGGCTTCAACCAATTAATTGCTGGAACACTAAAGGCTTCAATCAAGGAAGTTGCTGGAAGACTAAAGACTTCAACCAATTAATTGCTGGAACATTAAACGCTTCAAACAAGAACGTTGCTGGATAACTACAGGCTTCAAAAAGGAAGTTTCTGGAACACTACAGGCTTTAAATAAGAACGGTGCTGGATAACTACTGGCTTCAAAATAGGAAGTTTCTGGAACACTAAAGGCTTCAAGCAAGAACGTTGCTGGATAACTACAGGCTTCAAAAAAGGAAGTTTCTACAACACTACAGGCTTTAAACAAGAACGTTGCTGGAACACTAAAGGCTGCAAACACGGCAGTTGCTGGAACACTAAAGGCTTTAAACAAGGAAGTTGCTGGAACACTACTGGCTTCAAACAAGGAAGTTGCTGGAACACTAAAGGCTTCAAACAAGGAAGCTGCAATGACACTAAAGGCTTCAAACAAGAACATTGCTGGAACACTAAAGGCTTCAAACAAGAACGTTGCTGGAACACTAAAGGCTTCACACAAGAAAGTTCCTATGGCACTAAAGGCTTAAAACAAGAAAGTTCCTATAACACTAAAGGCTTTAAACAAGGAAGTTGCTAGAACACTAAAGGCTTCAAACAAGGAAGCTGCTATAAAACTAAAGGCTTCAAACAAGAACGTTGCTGGAACACTAAAGGCTTCAAACAAGAAAGTTCCTAGAACACTAAAGGCTTCAAACAAGAAAGTTCCTATAACACTAAAGGCTTCAAACAAGGACGTTGCTGGAACACTAAAGGCTTTAAACAAGGACATTGCTGGAACTCTAAAGGGTTCAAACAAGGAAGTTGCTGGAACACTAAAGGCTTCAAACAAGGAAGTTGCTGGAACACTACAGGCTTCAAAGAAGGAAGCTGTTATACCACTATAAGCTTCAAACAAGGACGTTGCTGGAACAATACTGGCTTTAAACTAGAAAGTTGCTATAACACTAAAGGCTTCAAACAAGGAGGTTGCCGGAACTTTAGAGGCTTCAAACAAGAACGTTGCGATAACACTAAAGGCTTCAAACAAGGACGTTGCTAAAACACTATAGGCTTCAAACGAGGGCGATGCTAAAACACTAAAGGCTTCAAACAAGGAAGTTGCTAAAACACTAAAGGCTTCAAACAAGGACGTTGCTAAAACACCAAAGGCTTCAAACAAGGACGTTGCTAAAACACTAAAGGCTTCAAACAAGGACGTTGCTAAAACACTAAAGGCTTCAAACAATGACGTTACTGGAACACTACAGACTTCAAACAAGGAGGTTGCTGTAAGACAAAGACTTTAAACAAGGACTTTGCTGGAACACCAAAGGGTTCAAACAAGGAGGTTGCTGGAACACTAAAGAAATTAAACAAGGACATTGCTGGAACACTAAAGGCTTTTAACAAGGAAGTTGCTGGAACACTAAAGGCTTTAAACAAGGACATTGCTGGAACACTAAAGGGTTCAAACAAGGAAGATGCTGGAACACTAAAGGCTTCAAACAAGGAAGTTGCTGGAACACTAAAGGCTTCAAACAAGGAAGTTACTGGAACACTAAAGGCTTCAATCAAGGAAGTTGCTGGAACACTAAAGGTCCAAACAAGGAAGTTGCTGGAACACTAAAGGTTCAAACAAGGAAGTTGCTGGATCACTAAAGGCTTCAAACAAGAAAGTTGCTGGAACAGTAAAGGCATTAAACAAGGATGTTGCTGGAACACTAAAGGCTTCAGACAAGGACGTTGCTGGAACACTACAGGCTTTAAACAAGGACGTTGCTGGAACACTTCTGCCACTCCACCACTAGATCGTGATTACCACCAACCTTAAAAAAACCCCAACGCAATAAAAAACAAAACAAACAAAACAAAACAAAACAAAACAAAACAAAAACAAAATATAAACAACCCCCCAAAAAACCAAACAAAGAAAAAAAAAACCAAAAACCCCAAACAAAACAACAACCGCAAACCAAAACCAAACCGAAACCAAAACCAAAAACAAGACCTAAAAAACAAAGACACCCGTCCTCCCCTTTTCCAAC
>JAOYNN010537121.1:0-14285 GCA_025770095.1 Goniobranchus kuniei
CACCCAGGGATAATCTTTTGTTTCAATGAAAAAGAAGAGAAAAGAAAAGAAGCAAATTTAGTCAATTTCTTGGACTTATTTACCCTCTGTAGTCCTAGTCTGGGGGAGGAGAAAATACACGCTATTCCTGAGTTGACCTGTTTTCCATACTCGCTACTTTCATGCTAATTTTATTGACTCAAATAACAGGAAAAAACGGGGATTTAGATTCAACTCGCTATTTCCAAGCTCTAGCTATTTCCGAACTCATTACTTTCATGTTCTACTGCATTAGTGGAATGCAACAATTACAGACATGATGTAATGAAAAACAGTCAATCTCTGCAAGCAGCTGATCATAGGTAAAATTGAAAAGACAATTTGGCAGACAAACTTTAATATCTTAGAGAAAACAAAGGGGGTAAAGAAAAAAAATCAGTTTTCTATGAAACAATTATGTCATGCAATAAATGAATGAATTGTGAGTGTTAGAATGATGCAATGAATTAATGGATTATATGTTATCATGAACAGTTCTTACAATGTCTTGAAGAAAATTTTTTTATTAAGAACATAGAACTTAATACCCCTATGGCTTCAGTTGCCATGGTCAAATGCATAGAAAAGCTTGAATGCCTTCTTTGTGTTTTACACTTCCTGAGAGGAAAACAGAATGTTCAACTTTTGCAATATTTTGTATAATCATCATATTCATACAATGGGATGAAAATATGTTGGCAAAAGAAAAAGTTTGACTCCATAATCTATTAGATCTAAGACATCTGTGTTTACTTAATTGGCATAAGCATTTATGAAAGTTAAAATAATTTGTGTATGTAAGGGTGAAATCAAACCTCAAGAAAATTGAACATTTTTATACATAACTCAGCCTATTAGTGTTATAATCAATGCAGCTCTCATACGTGCAATTTGTAAAGCATACATTATTCTCACAGTCAACATAATAAATATTGAACATAATGGTGGTTATAAATATCATTCATTGTATAATTATGATAATGAAAAGGTAAATGGTATAATATATACACTTGCAATACAAGCTTCCTTATCCAAGAGCCTACTGCCAAAGAACACACTCAGCCCAAAGCTCCACTGAATTTGATGGCAAACCATATTTTCTTATACATATTGCAAATTTCCTGTTAAGGCCCTGTTGAAAATGAAAATCTCACCCTAATCCCTTTGAGTAAACATCTCTCTCTCTGCATATATAAATAAAAAAATTTATTTATATATTGTCATGCTCATTTGATAAATGCCTAACTCATATTTGGCCATTTTTTGTTTATACAATATTCAAATACTCATTGAGTCCTTCATTCTGCTATGACTTTTAATGGATTTGGATATAAAATAAATGACTTATTAGAAATAGCCGAGTATGCCTAACCAAAGACACTGAGTAAAGAGAAAAAAACCCAGGTTTTTCTTGCATACTTCAAAACAGGTAAAAATGAGTTAGGCATTTATCGAATGAACACGACGACATACCCTTCACCCAAAGTGTTTGCACAATAAACTGAGAGATGCTACCACTGGGTAAGTAAAGGTAAGAATAAAAATCACAACACAATAGGATGTAACATTTTCCTTCCAACGATGACAAATTTGTGATAATTATCAGGCTCTGCTGTTCCTAACATGTAAAAAACATATCTCTCTGTGACTGGCTGTTCAAGAAAATTAGATACTTGATTCGATACTAACTGTGCTTGGAAAAAATCTTACGCTAATCCCTAACATTTAAAAATGCATGCTTGAAACATTCTTTTGATAACAACTTTAAGCTTTTAGGAATCTGATAACTAATCAAAATAACAAATATATTCCTTTAAACGAAAAGTAAAAATGAAACTGCATTTCCCTTCTAAATATGAAAAGCAACATAGAAGCTTTGTAGATACATCCTTAGAAGAGATTCACAAATACTCACAAATCAAGCTATATAATTTTAATGTGGCGATACTTCTTAAAAATTAACAAGAGGAAGTCCCCCAACATCACTTCCAGATACACTGAACGCAATCAAATCTAACAAGAACTACCCCTGAACCTACTACTGAAAACAGGAAAAGATCTAGAAAATATCATAGACATCACACAACATGGAAAGTAATGGCCTTTCATCAACAATGAAGTGAATAGATCTGCTAAGGCAGCCAGATCTGTGGATCATAGCAGCAAAATGAGGATATGAAGATGATGATTGGGGTACATTACACATCTATAAACATTCTTGGAGAGAGCCAAATGTTGACTTTTTAGCAGTAAGCATATTAATGAAATTGGGACAAAACTGTCTAAAATAAAAAAAGATTTGTTAAGAACAGCTTGATTACTTTATGCACAAGCACAGTAACATGAAAATGATTAATAAGTGAAAAAAAAAAAATCAATGGAATACCAAAGGATAAGGATTTATTTTTAAATCTGTTCATCAACCGCTTATCGGAAAAAACTGTTTTGTTTTGTTTCTTCAAGAACCAGGTCCTTAGCCAGAGGCAATGGGTATGAAAATGCTTATCATAGATGAGAGTAACACTACATGTATATACATAAAACTAAAGCGGTGCATTTGTAGTAAAGATTTTAAGACACTAGAAACTGTGATTTGTTAAATAAGTGTAAAATAAAAGAGAAAATTCAGTGGATTTCCAGCTTTTTTATGGATTTTCTAGCCTTGATAATCTTAATCCCTAAAATGAAATCAAAATGATGTATGTATATCATTCCTCCCTGTGCATCATGTGAGAAAATGGGGAGGATAGAGGTATCGCAACACAGCCTTGGTTTAAAATATAGACACATTTTGTAGTGAACTTAATTTGACCTTATTTGTTTGAAAAACACTGGGTGCTGTGAAACAGAGGCTTGACTGTATAAATATGAATAAAGTTTCTGTAAAGTCTTTTTTATTTATATTGCGTTGAAGCAACAACAACAAAAACCCTGAATTTTTTTGTGATAATTTCATCGTATCGATGATGTTGGGCACAAACCGGCCAAGTCCGTATTTCAAATATCTTGGTAAATATCTCAGACACCAAATAAACACCAATTCTTCATGGTGTTAAAATAACAGATGACATCATATACTTAAAGAAACATTCCATCCATACAACTTTTATCTGCTAAATATCTTGATTTAAAATTTTGAAAAAAGTAAATTATTATAGTTTGAGTCTCTCCTGCATATTAGCATTTTTGGACTTGGCCGGTTTGTGCCCGACATCGTCAATACCATGAATTAGAAGAATTAGCGAAAGTTCAGAAAAATACCGTAAGATTTATGACTAATGATTACACATTCACAGTAGGTAGGACATCATCAAAACTTGAAGATTAAAAACAAAAACAAAACTAGGATGAATAACATTACAAAGGCAGAGAACTAGAATATACATCACAACATTTCACAAGGCTAGAAGTGGACTCCTTGATAGACCGCTGGACTGGACCAATATCATATTAATCAAGACAGACACAGAACTCGACAGTTAAGTTATCAAACTTTACACCAGCACCCAGAATCAACAGTCACTTACATGAATTTTTCTCAAACACTTTAAGATTATGAAACAAAATGTCACTCTCTGTTACATACAGCAATAGCTTAGAGAACTTTTTAAAATGGTTTTAAAAATGCTCTGCGGTCAAATACTCTCAGACATGCAACAACAAATTAGCTATTTTCAACCAAACATGCACACTGAAATTCAAACTGAGTCAGTTGGTATATATTATGAAAAAGAATAATTCGGACGATTTAAAAAAAATCCAACTTCTTTAGAGATATTAAAAATTCAAGTAACCTTGCACAAACCAAAATCAATCTCAAACCACAAATAAACATATATCTACAGCATGTCAACATACAAATAAACATACATCTACAACATCTCAACACATAAATAAATATTATCTACAACCTGTATACATACATGCACATGTGACAGTGAAAAATCCACAATAAAATCATATTCCCATGCATCACTAACTTTTTACTTCATAACATTACTGTTATATACGTATTATTATAAATAATGTTTTTCCCCATGTAACATTGACACATGCAATAGAACTTTGGGACAGGTAGGCAATAAATACTCTATTTTCTCACACACTCAGCAGTCATTATAGGCCAAGGTGATGTTTTAATTTCAATGTAAGTTTCAAGGGAGATAAATAACAGTCTGTTATCCATCAATAATGGTCACATAAAACAGTTCTAAATAGTATAAGCAGGAGAATGTAGCTCTTGTGCCATGGCAATTGTGACAGTATAATTTTAAGAAACAATCCTTCTCCCTGGATAGACTATCCATATTATAACATTTACAACTCCACAAACTTTTGGAGCACAGCTGAACTGAGCTGAAAAGGAGAAAGTGGAGATAGACAGGACACACAGAGAGGAAATCACCTTTAAGTATCTCACACAGCTATCTGAGATGGAACCCAAAAGGGCAGAGAGAAAGAGGACGACATCCACAAATAACATGGAAGTGGGATTTAGAGGCCTGGACGAAAATTGCCAGAAAAACAAACGCAGCAGGAACTGATGTCTCTTTCTACGGACAGGATTGTGCCTCTCCTTCATAAATGGCCCATGCTTGACTGGGAGCCGAGAGGTAAAGAAGAATGTTTTTAAATAAGGATGGGTGGAGGGATGAGTTAGAGGGGGTCCCTAACACCTGAACTTCTTCAAGCTTTCCGGAGATGTATGCTAGTGCTAGCTCGGCAATGTGATAATGCTTTTATAAACCTTCAGGTAGTCATTGTCTTACATCTGTTTTCCATAAAGTTGTAATGCACCTGTTTCCATGTAAAAAAAACCCTTCTAATCAAGTTTAACTGTATCTCTCATGCTTCAGTCACCATTTTCTTAAAAATTGGCATCCTGTTTTTACTCATATTCCCACATTGAAAATCTTTCTTTAATTATAAGTACTGCAATGCAAAGAGAATGCCGTAAGATTTTAACCTTGACATCTTTTTTTTTTCTTTCTTTTGATCTAAGTTTTTATAGATTAAAAATGGGTCTTTACCTAGATGTAGTAAAGATATGGAAACAACAAGGTAGACTTTAATTCTTCCTTCTTCTCCCCATCCAAATGCCCCTAAAACACCTCTCTCCCATTTCCAGCAGTGTTATAGGCGCATAAATAAGCTTTGAAAAGTTCTCAGTTTATTTCCTCCGCTTGCATTTAGTTTGTCAAATGAATTAAGTCATGGTTAGCATATTAGTATTAGTTAAGACCTGGTAAGACAATAGATCCCAGTAGCATCCAAATACATACATGCATCATGTAAAATGCCTGGCAGCATGCGTGACAGTTTCAATAAATCCCTCTCCACAGTTAAAGGTATCATCAGACTAACCCAAAGAGGACAGAAATAGGACAAGCCATGATGAAAACTGGCACCTACGTCTTATTATTGTTTCTTGTTCTTAAAATACCTATCCTTTTGTTTTTATTGCACTAAAGTGAAGAAACTATATGGGAGTGTCACAAGAGTTGAATAATCGGCATAATAAAGTAATGCATGAGGAAGAAGAGAGAGCTATAGAAATAAGTTGTTGAAATGAGTTTGAGGAGGTCAGTGACTCTCATGTAAAATGACATTTTAAATGAACGAAACCACGAAAAATAAAGACAAACTAGATGAAAGCTTTTTTGTTTGCTTGATTGAAGTTTATGTCCAGGGGATGATCTTAGGGCTCAAGATGAAAATCAAAACCAAGATAAAATAAAATAAAAAAATTAAAGGAACCTTGTTATTCAAAATGGATTGAGAGAATATAACAGAGGCAACAACAGAAAAATCAGTTACAAAATGTGAAAAAGAGAAGTCAATAAATTATGAACCCAAATCCTGCTGGCCTTTGATTTAAACAAAATTATTTACATGACATCTTTTTCAAATAAAACAGCCCAATCTTTAAAATGAAAATGTTCTGCAATGACATTCATATTGTTGGTTAGTTCAATGGAGCCAGCATTCGCAACAAACAACCGAACATAACTACATTACTTCAAACAAGAAAGTCTTGCAAAGGGCAATTCAATGTGCCAAGTGAAAATATATGGATGGCAAATTCATTCTCAAATATCCCTTCTCACCAATAATCTTGTTTCATCTGGAATGAATAAGAAATGATTTTCAGTATGCAACGAGATTTTTTTTTAAAGAAATAAGTCATTATACTTTGTAGATGCTGTATATTGGTCCAATGTAACAACTTTTTTTTAACAAGGGAAAAAAAATTAGCAAAATTAGATAAACAGGAAAAAAATAATGTGTAAAAGTTAAAAAGAAGTGCATTCTTGCACTTGGAATGGAAATTTAAATTCACCTTATTCTTGAATTGAAAATGTAAACCCAAAGCTTTTCAAGATTTTAAGAAGAATGTCACAAGAAGTTGGTGATATTCTCAAGACCATGATATCATTTCATGGGAAATTGTGTAGGATTTGTAACAGAAAAAGAGTAGGTGAACACAAATGTCTTCACCTCCTGTCATGTCAAAACTGAAAATAATATTTATCCCCTGTATCCAAAAGCCACATGTTGTATGCTTTTCAATGAGTACTACAGCATTTAGACTTTTTTTTTTCTTAAATTTGTTATATATTCCTGTCACCATTTATTACAGTAAAATATTGTGAGGGTTGTTTTGTAATTTTTGTTGTTGATACTATTCAATGTCTTATATAGTACGCAAATGTAGTCTGAAAAAGAACCAATCAACACTATACATTTATTTTGAAAAGTTAAGCCATTGGGCCTTGATCTTGAGGCATTCTGAGAAAATGTGCTTCACTGCCATGTTTGGGAGTTATTCAATCATGACGTTGCCAACCTCAACAATTGGCACCATCTACAACAATGCTGGTGATATAAAAATTGCATGCCATATTCTGCTGTCAATAATTATCATAAAGTCGTTATGGGTGTGCAATATCAAATTGCTATGTCTGGGACGGTCTGCCATGTTTGGTGCACCTATAATATTTAAGAATCTTACACATTTTCATCAGCTAAGGGCACTTTTGATCTGCAGTAGCACCTATGGATAATAGTCTTGCAGATCTTCTTTCACTTAATCTTATCTACATCTTCATCCGTATCCAGCCCTATTTGTATGTAGTAGTTTAGTTTATTTGTTAATCAATAAGACTTCTAAAACAAAATAATACTAAATGTTAGGGACAGGGGGATGTAAAGCACTGTCATGCAATGAATCATAAATTAAATGGACATCAGAATTAATTCTGTCCAGAAACATAAATAGGTGTGTAGCATAAAACAATATAAATTGACAGTGTGTCATTATTGTCTAATTTAGATCAAAATCATTTTAAAGTAGTAGAAAAGGACAAAAATTGGTTAAACATATTGCACTTTCTTTCAGTCAATAAATTACATCATAAAGTTATATTACCTGCTCTCTAAATTATTTCATATAAAGAATTTGCAGAAACCTTCATTTTTCCCCACTTACCTATATTATTCATAACGAATAATGTAATGCAGACGCCCAGGTGCCCTTCTCTAATTATTTATAACGAATAATGTAATGCAGACACCCAGGTGCCCTTCTTTAATCAGCAGTATGAAATCTCGAAAGCCAAGAGCCAGCCCATGGCGTTATCAATTGCACACAGAGCTAACAGATAGCATGAATGTATTGAACACTAGTGTGCACAAGCAATGAGTGTTATGTAAATAATAAACATCATGGCTGTGTAGATTTAAACAGAAATAAGCTGCATGTGGATATTTTGGAATAGAAATTTGTGTATCACAGAAACTGTGAAGAAGATGGAAAGTGCAACAATTTTGGCTTAAAGAAAGAACATCTTGACATAAATCATCTCTACCAATGAAAATTATAATAGAGGATGAATAAACCAGAATCATATCATCAACTGAAAAAAGCATAAATATTTCTATCATGAAATGGCTTTGTTCTTTGGTCATATTATCAGCCACTCATTTAACATAAGAGAAGAAATCAGAAAGAAAAAGTCACGCAATCCTGCAATTGCAATATCACTTCATCAAGGATAAATAAAAATGTAAACTGTTATCTGTGTTCCGTAATACGAATATGATCACACTCAGGAATGAACTTCATAATTGCAATAAAATAAACAAATACATATGAATGAAAATAAAAATGGAAACCACTGGAATGCAGGACTTATATGAAACAAGTCAAAGGATCACCTTGTATGTCACTTCAACTTGAATCACTGAGAAGTTCAAATGACAATTGGTTTAGAAGGATGTAACAAAAACCACAAAAAAATCCCATCAAATCAATTACTAAGACATCTATCAAAACAAAAGGGAAAATCTTAAATATTTAATTCCATCAGTTTAACCACACAATAATACATCTTGATTTTACATATGCAAAAAAAATACTAAAAAAAAAACCCAGCCAAATCACAAATTAAGCGAAAAGACAGAACAAAATAAAATATTGCTTTTGCTGATAAAATTAATAGGATGCATGTTCAAACCCAATTTACTATATCCTCAGATTCTTTTAAGAAGCAGCTCAGATTTACTCGCAAGAGTTGAAGGTTTTTATTCTAATACAACTTATGAAGTAATATGATCACACATCATCAAATATCCCTCTGGGAGGTTTTCCCCCTGGTCTGTTTGACCCGAAACCTGAAGGTCTACTCTGATATGTGGAACCACTGTTCATTGATGATCCTGAGCTGTACGTACCAGAGCCTCTATTGCCAAACAAACCGTCTTCTTCATCATCCCGGTAATCAATAGGTTCAGCTTGTCGCAGGAGTTCAGACCTGTCATTCTCGTCAGGACTACGGGGAACAGTGTAACGTTCTGTAAGTGTGATAGAGAAATGCATGACATTATCAAACCTCACATAAAAAAGTGAAAGGGTTATATTAAACGTCACTTTGGTGAAGAGACTCAAGTCAAAGGCAAAATTATTTCACAAGATATATTGAGGCTGAAACTCAATCAAACACAGGAAAAAATAAAGGAATATAAGAATTGAAAAAAAAAAAAATACGAAATGAAGGGCTGCTTGAACACAACGATACAAATGGAAAAATGAAATGTACATCTTGATAAATTTTCAGACACAAGACTTAAACTCATGGTACAATAATTATCCATCAAAAGAAAGCCAGAATATTTTTTTTTAAAAGATTCGAATAATATAAGCACTAAGCATTCCTCAGTCAAAATACAAAACATTTTAGCCAATCAATGATTGGCATATCCAATGCCACTGATAATGTAGGCTATGTAACACTCAATTAGAAACAAAAAACATAAAAGAACAGGATTGAATAAAAGAATCTAACCACTATGACAATAGTTTTTCCTGCTTCCAAGTGACACATAAAAAATAAAAAAATAAAAAAGTGAATGTCTTTCCCACTTCTTAATATTTTTCCAAATAGGTCAATCTTTTTGCAATCCCCATGGAAGTTGACTTATCGTTTTAAAAATAATATAAGTCAGAAATTACCTCCTCTTCTTTCAGCTGACATGGGCACCTCTTTATTGTTTGCTGCACCATCACCAAAACGATCAGTCCAATTTTTCCTACGAGCTTCCGCATCAGCCTTTCTTTCCATCCTTCTTTTCTCTGCTCATGATAAAAAAAGTTAACATAAATAATGACTTTTGAGCCTTTTGAATGCCAAGAAAACTCTTTGAAGAACCAAGCAGACAAATACTATTAAGGACTATGGACTACATGGGGGACCGACAGTATGGTGTAACAGATTAATTCAATTTGAAAGAACACAGCAAGGCTCAAAGTAATGACCCTGAATCTTAATTGATGGCAAATTACAAAATGTTGAGACCACAAAGAGGGTCTTACTGACAAACCTGAGTGATACTATTGAAGAATCCTTTCTGCAGTACATTGATTCATTGTAGAGATGACGAGAAAAACGATGGCAGACATGAAAGGGAATCTTTGGAATTGAAGTAATAAATTTTGTTATTTGGAATTTTAATAAATTGTTTGCGACACTATGACCCTGCTAAGTTCATGACCTCATAATCATTTTTGTCTTCCACAGTACCTCTTGCAACAAGTTCTCGTCCCTCATCCACCAGTTCTTGAGTCATGTCATCATCACCAATAAACTGGTGGAATCCAATGGCAGCAAGAAGACGACTGCCCAGGCTGAAGTAGGTGCAGATGCACAGAAGAACAATCAGAATTGGGAAGTAAATGTTGAATCCATTGGCAATGATAGCAATGACATCCATATGACCCATGATCTGTAGTGTAGAAAGAACAACAAGGTCTAGCTATGCTGTACAATGGATGTAAAGTTTAAAAAACAAAAAGAACAAAACAAAAACAAACAGACTAAAATGAAGACTTTCTTTGTGTATGCAACTCTTAATTTTCAAAAAACTTGAATTATCCAGCATTATTTGCACTAAGCAAAATTGGAATAATTGTCAAGTTGGTTTGGGTTTAGTTTTGTGTTTGTTTGTTTGTTTGTTGGATTTTTTGGGTTTTGTTTGTTTTTTTTTGCTTCGTTCTTGTTTTGTTTTGTTGTTGTTCTTTTTTTTTTGTGGGGGGGGGGGGGAGAGAGAGAGGAGGGATTGTTTTGTTTTCCTATTTTGTTTTCAGACCTAACTATTCATGAGTCAAAGATGTAAGATTCCCCATCCCCCATCAACTCTCTTGTGCTCTTACAATGACTATCAAAAGACTATCAAACGACAAGCTCTCATCTCTCATCCTCCACTTCCGGAAATGACATTTGCTTTTAATATATTTCCATACAGCTCTATAAAATGTCTTGATAAGTCGTACTATACATGACATTTAAAATTTCACATTTAGTACTCGTCTCTTCATCTGGTAAGTCGTATTATACATGCCATTTAAAATTTCAATTTCACATTTAGTACTCGTCTCTTCCTCAAAAACTCCTTTGAAGACCCCTTCATGCTACTACTATACTGAGGAACAATTATATTTTAATAAGTATACTCCTATGCAAATCAATTCATTTTTGTCTGTTAAGTAGGGATACTCCAAGGCAAGCTGTGCAGTAAGGCTGGGAACAGGAGCTTTCAAAAACTTTTTGCTCAATAGCTCTAAAGCTTAATTTTGCTGTATCAATATCTAGATTTTGGCCTCACTGTGTGAAGCATTATTGCCAGCTAGTACTCTACACAAGAATGTCACACAGCCTTGGTGCATGATGTCTCAGTAATTATTTGAATAAAAATATTGCAATCTAGTGCACTCACCTGAGTATAAGATGTTTCCTGGATGTCATTATCTTCAGTCACATGACTATCCAGATGAATGAGACCCAAAAAATTCAAACACATAGGTGGAGTCAGTCTGCTCAACATCCTGTAGAAAAAAGAATTGACCAAACATTTACTTGAAAACAAATAATACAAAAACATAAAAATCATAGCCTGCAAAATCCCATACAAAACAGAATGAGATCATATCCAACTTTTCAAAGATAGTTTCTTGAGGGTTTTATAAAAAATAACAAAGCCCTGAGAAAGAGAGGGAACTTTTCGAGCCACAGTCCTTCAAAAGGCAAATCAATGAAAATGGACTGAAAACAATTAAAGGAGAAAAAAAATGAATAAACCACTGACCTTTGACTGACTGACTCTCTCTTCCCCTCTTCTGAGCCTAACTTATATCCCTTTTCAACATTTCTTTTCCAATCCATTTTCCTCTTATTAGTCTGTTTCATACAGATATTCTTTGGAATTTTTCGGTGTCACATAAATCTCATTTTCATTGGGCCCATAAAGTAAAAATTTCATTCAATTCACAGCTTTTCAATTAATTCTTATTCTTTTCTGTCAGTCATCCTCATTAGGCTGGCTTCTGACAAATAGTTGTGTCCAAAATGCTTGGAGTATTTACTAAAACCATTGCAATTTTGTCATCTCTCCTCCCCTTCAAAATCGCTGTTGCCCTCAAAGTTACTCAATATAAAAATCTTGTGCTAGAAGAGCAGTATATGTCTACTGTCCCCACTGATTCTCCATCTTCTCTAGCCTGCATCTAGGATGTCCAGAGACGATTCTACATATGAACATCTGAAAAACCAGCTTGCAGTCTGTGATTTTATTACACACCATCACTTCAAGGTGAATATTATGATTGGCATCTCACTCCCACCATATGTCTCTCAGTTCTCTTCTGCCCTGTACCTTATTGGAGAATAGTCTTGGATCAAACTTGTTTCATTCTTCACCTTTCTTGCCTCATTGCAATAATGGTTTTGTATCCATGTGGACAAAGAGTAATGGGTCTTATCTTAAAACTATGCTAAATGGATTCTACATGAATTTAGGATTTTCTAGCAGTTATGTCTTGTCTTAATGTTTACGATTATTGAGGAAATGTAAGCATGCACTTGGCTAAAGTAACCCTAAACTGTAGGAAAACAGGCACTTCTGCAAAGTGTGCACTTAAGGACAATTGCTGTATCTTCTCTAAAATAAATGCTCATCCAAATGAAAAGTTACATCTCTCATTACACAGTGCAACAAAATTTCAACTTTTTTTTGTTTATCTGAAAATTTATAAATTTTCTGATTAAGTTTGGGGCGCTAATTCTAAATATGATATTTGTTTTCCTGTAATAGGTTGATTTTTTAAGTTATTCAAAAAATCGGAAATTTCCGAGTTTTCCCATGTGTTTAGTATTTCAAGCCCCAATAAAAATATGTTCCATTAATTTTTTTTCAACTTTTGTGATAATAAGCCTTATAAGAATACTTTTTAAGTAAGATAACAAAGAATTGGACCCTTCTATGCAATGTTAGTACTTTAAGAGCCATTTGTGTATGATGCATTATCTCAAAAAACGCCTTTTTAACATCAATTTTTGACATTAAAACAAACTTTCCACAATAAAAACTATTGGTTCATCAACTTTTTTTTACCCATTCTACAAGAATAGCCTCTTATAATTCTGAAAATGCCAATACATTTTCAATAGTAGGTATGGTTCACATTATTTAAATGTCTAATATGTGACCTTTGCCGATTTCCAATAGAAATCACGTTCTAGGAGAGGGCACAATGTAACAGAGGACCCAACAGCTGTGAAATCAAACCATTCAGCCTTTAAAGCAACCAAAAATGCTCCCAACACAAGGGCAAAATCACTTATTACCATTTGTAGGTCATATTGTCTAATCAATGGAGAAAAACATTATTACAGGGTTGTCAAATGCTTACATCAAAAATTAACATTAGAGAGAGCCATTCGGTTGTGATTGCGACCATCTTTTGTTATCAAACCCCAGATATAATCCTATATCATAGTTGCATCCCACCTTCCAATGTATTCTTTCTCAATTTCCTTTATATCCTGGTGAAATCTCCTATCATGCTCGTCACTTATGTCCCGCATATTGTCACTAAAAACCTCAAGATGTGAGTGAAGATGGTACGTCTTGATTGACATTCTGCAGCCTATGTTCTGATAGTTCTGAATCAAATTTCCTAAAAGATCTTGGTAAGTTTCAGACTTTCTGTATATAAGAAAACCTTTCCATGTCGTCTTGGTTATAGTTGACATTTTCCCCCGGGGATGATTTGCTTTGTAACATGTCCTTTTTCTGGTCCTGTGAATATACCAGTCTCTGTTAATTTTGGGGACATAACTTTAAGATGTAAAAAACAGGGCCTGTTTTGTCCAAGGCTTTAATGAACTATTTGGCTAAGCCAAGTTTGATGTGGAGGGTGGCATCAATGCTTCATCTCTCTTCACAAGCGGCTGGTAGACGATATTGTACTTCCCATGCATCAGGGTTTCTCTGACTGGTCAGTCTTTTCAAACAAAGTGCTGATCATCAGCCCGGCTGTCCCTTAAAAAAAGGAAGCGGAAGAGCCTTTCATGTAACCTTCCTGCAAGCCAAGAACCCTTAGCATTTTGAAATCCCCCACATACTGCCACTGATGAGCATTACAATTAATCATTTCAAGGAAACAAAGATTCTTTCTTAATAATCTCTCTTAACATGGCCCAATGTCAAATTCTGTCAGTCTGTTGGTGCAAAAAATGTGTATTTTATATACAAATTATTGAATATGGAAAATTTTCAATCAGATTATTCATTATTGAAATTATAATGAATTATTGGTGTTCATTGTTCTTTCCATATATTATTTTAGATCAATTGCAGTTGTCTTGATATATGTAAGTATCTCTTGGCGAAGACATGGTATTTCTACCTTGATTTGGCTATGGTTGGGTTTT
>JAOYNN010537232.1:0-14275 GCA_025770095.1 Goniobranchus kuniei
CTGATAGACTGCTGGTCAAAATGGGTCGCTTTTGGCCATGTTTATTGACCTAGAGTCATACAAAAATTGCCCACCCATTGTGCAGGTCTTAACCATGAAGATTCTGGATGCAATTTTGACACTTAATCATTCTGCAACTGACAAAAAGTCGGCTAATGGAAATGCTGTTTAATTGGGTGGTATACAGCCAACACATCTAAATTCTCCAATTGTTTTTGAACAATTGATATATGACATAGCACAGGGAGGGTGATTTAGAGAGGTTGTGCTATAAAATGATTTACTACCATTGTGGAACACCAAGAAAAAATCATGGATGGAATCAGTTAATCTGCCCTGACTGAGATAGGGTTAATCTGCCCTGACTGAGATAGGGTTAATCTGCCCTGACTGACTCTGAAATAAATGTTGTACCAACAATACAAGTTTTTCTTAAATCCAACAAACACAATGAGAATCTTTAATTTTGGTTCACATTCTTACAAAACTATGATATAATAGACAAGACAATACCCAATCACAGGTAATGTGAAATACATGTATATATTATATAATGGCATATTTTATATATATAATACATATATACCAAGATTTTTGTAAAACTTTATGTAACTATTATTATGACAGCCAAACCACCAATCTAAACAAGCTACTTGATAACCTTGTATGTAAATTTAATTTTAAAAATGGACTGATTACATCCATGAAGGTAGTATATAAATATAAACAACACAATAACCCCATCATCCAAACACAACATTGTTGTCCTGACGAGAAAACCTTCCCAGCCTTCATTTGGGTTTTTCTTCTCTCACTCTCATATCCTGTGTAGTGTGTGGTCCACTGGACTAAGGAAAAGCTGTCAGGTTTATCACAACACAATGGATTTCAACCTTCCAGTGAATGGTAAATACAACATAAACCACACAGCTGTTATATGGACTGGTTTGAAAAGGTGATAAGAATGTTTAGTAGTGATAACATGTCCAGGACACATGGACACACACAAAGGGATTAGTTCAGTGGGTGACACACAGAAAAGATTACGGTATTTGAGATGTTTGACACATGGACACACAAAGAGACTATTTCAGATATATGACACATGGATACACAAAGAGACTATTTGAAACGTTTGACACACTGACACACCAAGAGACTTAGATGTTTGACACACAGACACACAAAGAGACTATTTCAGATGTGTGACACACTGACAAATAAAGAGACTATTTCAGATGCTAACTTGCAAGATTTGTACAAAGAGTCTACTGCTTGAGCACAGGGCCAAAAATCTTGTCAATGTGGAAATCACATCTGATATCAAGTGACCTTACACAAAAAGATCTGTGACGTTGCCTTTGAGGAAGACAAACTTTGATTTAGTAGTCTGGTTAGTGACCAGATCTGTGATGACATTTACCTTTGAAGAAACTAGAAAGTAGGCCCTACCTCACTATTACAAGCTGTTATATTGTATTAATGCAATAAAGAGCTGAAAAGGAACCTGCATACACACACACACACATTACATAATTTAATTCAACTTTGTTGATCAACTGGTCCTGTGACCTGGCTAAGAGAAAGAACAACGGTCATAATAAATTTCTATATATAAAAATAGACATGGACAGAGAGAAAATATAGAGACTTACATCACAGACTTTATGATGTTGAGAGACTTTGACATGTTCATGACACATACGGCAAAACAACTCCATGTGGTTTATTTGTTTGGTGTTTTTCTTTCTCTACCGATTGTAGGCTGATTTCCTCTACCATTTGTAAACTGATTTCCTCTACCATTTGTAAACTGATTTTCTCTACCAATTGTAAACTGATTTCCTCTACCAATAATTGTAAACTGATTTCCTCAACCAATTGTAAACCGATTTCTTCTACCAATTGTAAACTGATTTCCTCTACCAATTGTAAACTGATTTTCTCTTCCACTTGTAAACTGATTTCCTCTAACAATTGTAAACTGATTTTCTCTGACAATTGTAAACTGATCATCTCCTTCACATGTAAACTGATTTTCTCTACCACTTGCAAACTGATTTCCTCTACCAATTGTAAACTGAGTTTCTGTACCAATTGTAAACTGATTTTCTTTACCAACTTAAAACTGATTTTCTCTATTACTTGTATACTGGTTTTCTCTACCAATTGTAAACTGATTTTCTCTACCAGTTGTAAACTTATTTCCTCTACCACTTGTAAACTGCTTTTCTCTACCACTTGTTAACTGAATTTCTCTACCACTTGTAAACTGAATTTCTCTACCACTTGTAAACTGAATTTCTCTACCACTTGTAAACTGATTTTCTCTACCACTTGTTAACTGAATTTCTCTACCACTTGTTAACTGATTTTCTCTACCACTTGTAAACTGATTTTCTCTACCACTTGTAAACTGATTTTCTCTACCACTTGTTAACTGAATTTCTCTACCACTTGTAAACTGATTTTCTCTACCACTTGTTAACTGAATTTCTCTACCACTTGTAAACTTATTTCCTCTACCACTTGTAAACTGCTTTTCTCTACCACTTGTAAACTGATTTTCTCTACCACTTGTAAACTGATTTTCTCTACCACACCACTCCTATGTGCCCTAACCTAAACCATGACCCTAACCCTAACAAAATATAAATCATATGGCATGGTCATTAAACTACAGGATGACAACTGATTCACCATATTATATGGCTTAGACCTTTATAGACATTCATGAGAAACACAAAGATTGTTAACGTATTTATCGCACCTGTAAGTCTCTAAATGTGGAAGTCCAAAATTAGGTCAAATCGTTTTTTGGCTTTATTCGACTACAATGGGTGTTCCCCACGTCTATAACTATCAGACCCATGAAACCAATAAAAGTGACATTTTTTTTTATGAAACTTTCATACTTTCTCTTCTATTTTCAATTATCTATTCAGTTTTTTTGTCTCTCCTGTAAAATTTCCTTTTCTGTACTTAAGCGTTTAGAGATGATTTATGAAAGAACATGATACAGACTACAATAAATTAAGGTATTAGTGAATTACCCGGAAAGGCATCTGAGAACACTAAATCCATTTCACCATTTGGACAACTAGGTCAACTTGTCATGTAATTTTGATTTGATGTAAAACAATAATTTTATAGACATAGATTCTTTAGGATGAAAACGGGGGGCTTTGATTTGCTCATCAACAAAGTGTCTTTGCATCATGCAAGGCTATAGTGCCTATAAATCAAATTTAAAAACTATCTCTAAACCACTCAAAAACATGTAACAAACTATTTGCAAAAGTTTAAAAGCTGACAGGTGGGTTACTTACAATGAACATTGGGGCGAGATCAATGTGTACAGAATGGATCATCATGTCCAAGTCTGCATTTGATGGCTTAGGCACAATATAGGAAGGGAAGGGAACAACGCATGTGTAATGTTCAAATAAGCTTTGTAAAAACATTTCCATACTTTACATGTACATTTGTACAATTGACACTGGAAAATCTTATAAATAAATAAATAAAGAGCAACGAAAGAACAACCAGCTTCAGGGATTGAAGAGAAGCAATTGATGGTGAGGGGAAATGTTTGGTAGACCTACAATGACAACATGACTAGCAGGGAATTTCACTGTCTAACTGCATTTCTTTTACTTGACTGGGATCTTTGGACGGGGATTTTTTATTGCCACTTTTACTTCCATCGTTTTGATGAGAAAGCGGGACATTGGTCTCTGGGCTTGTTGTTGATGACGGAGCATCTGAGGCTAAAGTAGACTTGGCGGTGGCAGATTGTGGGGTTTGTGGGGTGTTAGCATGAGCCTTGAGTTCTAGAAAGTCCAGGGCTGATTGGATAAGTTGTACAGCCTGCTTTCTGGCTTGTCTGACATTCTCATGGCTTCCGGCCTCCACAGAATCCAATTTCAACAAGGTACAAGTCAGCATCTCTTCCAAATAACGGTACTCCTTGTCCTTCAGTTGTCCCTGGAAACTATCCACCTGGTCCTTCAGGGCTTTCACCTCACCAACAACTCCATTGATGATATCGAAAGCCTTCTCTTCTTCTGACTTGGTGGAAGGGGCCTGGCCAGAGGGAGCAGGAACTGGCGTCCGTGTAGGACTGTCGTAATCTGGCACCGGTTCCTTTGGTGGAGGATGCTGCTGAGCAGACTGAGGCACAGCCTGGGAGAAATCTGGGCGGGGACTACTGCGTGGACTGGCACCTGGCTTGGGACTTCTAGCGGGACTTGGGTTACGTTGATTTTGCTGATGAATAATTGGGATGCTGACGGCTGCCCGTGGCATGGTCTGACTGCCAGTGTGACCTGGAGGGACGCTCCCTTGAACAGGGTTTTGACTTGGCATGGACCTTGGGAGGGTTGCGTGGATTGTGGTGGGTTGAGAAGCTGTTGGCTGGGACTGGACATCCGTGGGTTGCTGTGATTGGCGAGTCCGATGATCAGCTGGCTCTGCATGACCTCTGATGTGCTGAATGGGAATTTCCCAGGTATCGCCTCGCTTACGAAGTGCCTGTCCCCTACCATCTTGATGAGAAGGCATATGGGGATGATGGTTTAGTGGTTGAGAGTGTGGGGATGTTTCTGGGTGATGAGGGTGCCCAGGGGATTGTTGGGGCTGATGCTGTTGTTGAGGCATTTGATGATTAAGTTGAGGATAATGCATTTGTGGTTGATGTTGGTTACCAGACTGTACGTGCTGGACAGGGATTTCCACACCAGCAGCAGAGCCAGCTGGAAAAGCTTTTTGATGGTAAGCTTGGTTTGGGGCCTGATTGTATGCCTGAAAAGGGCAAGCACAGAAAAAGAAAACATGTCAAGGGATGTGAAATGACAAACAAACAGCATAAACTAAAAATCCTTGCGAAAAAGCTGCTTATAACATACATTAATTAATACAAGAAATTGTTTTTTTAAAACAGCAAAATAAGTAAGGTCAGAACTTTTGTGATGTCCAGAATCAGCGACTATATGTACGGGACTTATACAAGTTTGAATTTGGCATCAATTTGACTGCTATGGGTACATAACCTGCTGTGGTAACAGTGTGGTTCCGATTAATTCTCAGGTTTGTCAAATGTGTGAATTGGTTGTCCTTTCTCGCATGGAATTGTCCAGCTGAAGTCTTTTGCCTCTTTGTTTGAATTGTAGGCTCAATCAATCGAAGGTTAGACAGCATGAATGTGATATAAACATTGTCAACCAGCATAACGTCATGATCCCTCCTCAGAAGGAGCAAATGGGTAAAGTAGAACAAGCACACACAGAAACTAATAAAACAGACAAGTGCATCCATTCACAATTGGAACTGGGTACACATCATCCTGTCATCAAATTTCTCAAATGATCATGTGTAAAGCTTTACACAAAATAAACTTTACACAAGGTGATATGACTGTGAAAGATCCAAATGTTAAAAAACCTGAAATGGCTGGCCTACAGGTAAGGACTTTCTTTAGAAAGTCAGGTTTACCAGAAAAAACAACAACAAAAAAACACATTTCAACATCTCTTCAATTTAATTTCTCAACAGTAGGCCTACGTGGGTGTATAAGTTGAAAGAAATTTTGCTATTTGGATAACAAGTCATGCAATGAACAAACCATGTCACAAAAGGCTGGAATTCTGATAGTCGCCGACACTTAGTGTCATGGCATCCATTCCATGGTGTTTCCATGATTTTAATCCAAGTGTGCCGCTATCCCTTTGGCAAAGGGGACCACCAAGACATGCCCTTTTAGTGTAAGTTACACCTATGTTATATATTGTCTTTAATGTCTATCCTTCCTGTCATCCTATAATAAACTGACATTAGACATTAGGTGTGTTTGATTTTTTTGCTCCTTTTAAGAAAGATGTAGATTTGTATCCTTTCTTGGTGTTTGTATGGAACCAAAAGATGTGTGTAGCCCTCAAGGATTCTTTAAGTAGGAAGGCATGACTAATGATACTGGTACTAGTGTGTTGTCTTAAATCCATGTGCCGAAGCCTCTTTCTTCCAATCTTTCTTTAAATTATTATTATTATCCAATCACACGCTGGCAACCAGTTGACCATCCCACACCCAGATCAGTGAGTAACACATTTAGCACACATGTACTAATGAGCATCACCTCCCAAATCCCCCTTACAAATCAGTGTGTCACGTGTTAGCACACATATGTACAAGTCAGCTCCTAAAAACACCCTCACCAGTCAGGCCTTTGCCTTTCCTATTTGCCTGTTGCATAAGATGAAGATCTGATATGACCCAGAAGCTGTGGTCCGATTAATTCTTAGGTTTGCCAGATGTGTGAATTGGTTGTCCCTTCTCACATGGAATTGTCCAGCTGAAGTCTTTTGCCTCTTTGTTTGAATTGTAGGCCCAATCAATCGAAGGTTAGACAGCATGCATGTGATATAAACATTGTCAACCAGCATAACGTCATCATTGTAGTGGTTAGTCACTTTGGATAGATCTCATTCTTTGATTTGCTTACCTCTCAAAGTTTGGAAGAAAATAAAAATCTATCGTTTGAATGGACCGTGAGGCTAAGCCAAACCCTGTGATGCTGTTGTATCCTTGACTTTTACATTGGCAAAATTCTGTTATAGCTGTTTCCTGTTCCCTTAACTGGAATGTGACACTATCCACAATGACAACAAGTGGCAGCGATTGTATGTTGTTGGACCAAATCATTTAGAACTAATTAATTAGGCCTTGGGACTCATTTCTCTATGAGTTTTAAAGAGAATTGTCGTCTAGTGAGTTTGTCACTAACCAGTGATTGTCAGCATTTTAACCAAAAATGACGACATTGTTAGCTATTGGATAAAAGGTGAAGATGAAGTGCAAACTGTGATGATTTGACACTTGACTGCTGACATATTGACGGAAGTTTTCGTTCACTGGTTTGGGTACCCGACTTGATGCAGGTGTGAATGAGAACCAGCTCATAACCAGAGAAAGCAGGGTGTGGTACTGCAGTTTTTTCACCAACAAGGACTTGATATGTTACCACATGTGTCAGAATGTTTAGTTCAATTTACAGTGCCGACAGAATCTACAAAAATGGACCAAATTATACATAGAATTCATCAAAGGAATCGCTATTAAAGATCATTTTTTGAGATCAAAGCACAAAAGTCCTTGAAAACTCTAAGTGACCTAGTTACATGAAAGACAAAAGTAACCTATGAAAACGTAAAACTGCAATTATTGGACCATAGATACAAATCTGACTGTTTTTGTTGTCTATGTGTAGGAAACATTAATCAATGGCACTACAGGGATGTTCTAAAAGAGTTCACTGCATGTCTAAGAAGAGTTGACAACTTCGAACACGAGTGGTTCAGGCAGGATGGAGCAACCGCGCACAGAGCAATCACCACATTGGGCATGTTGTGCTAGCGCTTTGTAGACAGGTTGATTTGAGACCAACAGATCTTCTTGAGGCTGCCCATTCTCCCGATATGAACCCCTTGGACTTCTTTCTGTAGGGTGTTTTTGTTTTGTTTTTTTATCAAGAATCGTATTTACAAGAACTCCCCTGAAACCTTTGAAGAGTTAAAGATTGAAATCGACGCGAGGTTCTGAGTGTCAAAGCTGAGATGTGTAACAAAGTCATCAAAAACTTTATCAATGCACTGCATTCTGTGTTCGAAAAATGAGTCAACATTTCAAGCACCGCATATAGGTCCTGAAATGCATTTTTGTACAATTAACAGCCTTGTCTGTGTACTGTATTCCACAATTCTTGTTTTTTTGTTGTATGCATGTGTCAATTCTAATTTCACTTGACTTTCTGATCCTTCAGTTCATCTGTGACATTGACATTTGTTAATTATCTCTTTTTTCGGCACTTGACTAAAAACAGTAGGTTTACTGTTTTGGTTCTTGTTGAGTTCAGACAGTTACGATCGGAATTCTGTTTATGACCATATTGGAGGTTTTGTTCCTTGCTTACCGTTTTAATTTATCTTTGTTTTCTCCAGTTATTAAATGTCAAAATGTGAAAATTGAATAGAACATTCTGACACATACCGCACATTGAGTTTAATGTATTATAATACAACTAATGTACATGAGGCTTTGCCACAAGCTCGGCCCCTAAAATGGGTCACTTTTATCAGCATTCTTATGAACAAGATTCATTGAATAAAATTAAATTGGATGGCTCTTATTTCAAAGCTAACATGATTAAATTTAAGTTACCTGAGTGATTTGAAGGAACATATGACACATAAGAGCAAAGTTATGATGCTTCAAAGTCCAAAAAAGCTGCCAAAATCAGTGTGACCATGTCATCATTGTTATGAACACAAGATTTTAATTCGATACATCAAGTTCATACAAGAACTAGGGGAATTTTGCTTTCAAATTTTGAAACAAAAGAATTATTTACAGGGATAGCCTTAGACTACTTAGAGTTTAAAAGAACAGTTGATGAACTAGGACCTAAAACAGCAGTTTTAAGCATGATATTCATAACGAAAGATGATAAACCACGTTATTGCAAAGCCTCATATACAACATTGTTGTGCAGTAGGAAGAAAATTTTATCTTCTTAGCAAAGCCAAGAGAAGCATCAGGTGATACACCTACCTTCCTGATATCGTAATGAGACAAATCAGGATTGACTTGGAATGGAGATAAATTGGCCATCATCTGTGACAGCAAACAAACCATGCCAGCAATGCAAAAATGGAAGAAGAAAAAAAGAAACAAACATTGAAAACCAAACCAAAGCCAAAACAATTTTGCAGCAAGATGTAACATTGTACAATTATCTTGTAGAACACCAAATAACCAAGATTTTTCTCTCATACGTACGAGGGCCGGCTGATAAATAAGTTCCATTTACTTATAACTGTTTTTTGTATCAATAACAGACACACATATAAATCATACATCAAAATAAATCTGAACATTTTCAGCTACTTTTCATTTTCCCCACACAGTCACCGTTGTGATCTACACAAAGCCACAACAAATCGGACCAGTTGGTGCATACCATTAGGGAAAGATTCTGGTGACCTTTCATGGCACCATCAGTGAACATTTGTCCCTACTTCTGTAGCGCTATCGTAATGACTTTCTTTCAAATACTTTCTAGAGCTGCGAGAACAAGAAATAGACAGATGGAACAAGATCCAAACTGTACGTAGAGTGCTGTAAGGTCGCAAGTTTTAACTGCACTTAGGCATCTTGAATTTGGCCACTACTCAATTAGCTTGAGAACCATCGTGCAGGGACTTTTCGGTAGCCCAGGTGTGATGTCACAACATGGTGTAATCGTTCCTCCGAAAGTTCAACTTCCTTAACAATGTTTTTTGTTTGACTTTCTGATTTGACCCAATCATCATAGAGCCAGCTCATCATGCTCATTCAATAAACGTCTAAATAATTTTTTGACGTGTTTTGGTTAGTACAATTTTCGAAGACTAGACATGAATTCCTTCGTTTTGCTGTTACTTTGCATGGATTTGGTTCTTAAGGAAAGGATTCATTTGAAATAATCAAATATGACTAATTAATAACACTGAGTTTTAAAAAATAATGTTGTTCTTGCATAGCTCAACATAGGTAAAAATGAGTAGGCATTTATGAAATGTGTGAAGAACTGCTTCTTGATGAATTGTATGGGATGGAGAAAATGGCCATTGGTACATGGACCTTGCCATAGTCTTTAGTCTTCCAATTGGCTGACTGACTCAGATTATCTGAGTATTAATGTCAACGCGCAAATTTCTACTAATACTTAAAATATTTTAGCTAGTATATAGTTCTTAACGTGATGTTCTTAAGTTATTTCTTGAAATCTTCAGCACTTTTACTGAGTTTCATTGTATTTGGTAAACTATTCCACAACCTGATTGTACTACAAAAATAGGAGTACAGGTGGCAATTAACATTTGATTGTGGTAGTGTGAAGTTATGAGTTCCTGATCTTGTTTTTCCTGTCCTTGTCTTTTCAAATTCATCATACACATATTTGACTTTTACTCTGCAGGCCCTGACCTCTAGAGATTCTTATCCATTTCCCAGCTGCACATAAAGCCATACAAATTATAGGCCTCTTTCTTTCAGAAATATTTGCAGTAGAGCATCCTTCAGCTGTGAGAAATTCTTTAACACACACCTGTTGGTCAAGCTAACTTCCTCAACCTCAACGTATCCTCATGTACCGAGGTGGCTTACCAGTGGTGTGACGTTACTGAATTGTCAGCACCAATGACGCCACACAAATTTGTTGTAGTAACTGTGAATTGTCAGCACCAATGACGCCACACAAATTTGTTGTTGTAACTGTGAATTGTCAGCACCAATGACGCCACACAAATTTGTTGTTGTAACTGAGTTAAGACAATAGGTGTGAGTTTATCTGTGTTGTATTTCAAGTTTATGCACAGGAAATGTTTCAAGTTATGGGCAAATGGAACTTATTAATCAGCCTGCCCTGGTATAAGAAAACAAGCTACACAACAAAACAAACTACACAACAAAACAAACTAAAAACTCCAAAACACAAATTAGAATGAAAACAACAAGCTTCTGACCGCTAAAAGCAATGGTCATAATGTTTCAGAGCACATACAATTTCTAGATACAGTAATCATCGGACTATAAGCTCTGACTTTTGTCTCCAGCAGTTGACCCTGAAGATAATGCTACAATGTTTTGCTTGGAGTCATTGTCAGTCAATCATGTACTCAAATGTTAAACATCTTTACAAAACACAAAATGTTTACATCTTGATCATGACAGAATGATAAGATGGCACTGTAAAGGAACTTTCTCGCTAACTGGTTTGAAGACCATATTTTTACACTGTACTTTATGCATCACTGTCTTTGGAACCCATCCAACTTTGAATGAAATTGTCAAGCCTTTTTAGCGCAATCTTCAATATGGTAGCAATTTGTTTGATCAACACTAATATTGTTACAGTACTGAAGTGAAGAAAAAAAAAAGGTTTTCTTGAAAAAATCAGCAATGCAGTTTTAAGTCCGATATTACAGTTTACAATAATGACTGCATAGCATTCTATATATATCAATGGTGACGGGCACAAACCAGCCAACTCCAGGTTTTCCAATAGCTTTGAAAATAGCTCAGATGCCAAATAAATACCAATTCTTCATTGTGTGAAAAAAAAGGAGACATCATGTATTTAAAGAAACATTCCATACAACTTTTAGCTGCTAAATTCCTTGATTAAAAATTTTGACACAAGTAAATTATAAGGCTGTCATTTTGTCCTGTAAAATTAGCATTTTTTGGACTTGGCCGGTTTGTACCCGACCATCTATATACACGTATATAGCTCGAAAGTTGGTTCTCATTGCAAAAAACACTCCATGCATTGAAAGTATGGTTGGTGAAAACCAAAAAAATGTTGTGAAGTCTTTCATACCAGGCCAACAGAGTATAACTAGATATGAAGACCAAATTAAAATCTAACATCACAACAGATAGAGCATTTTACTAATAACAACAATCTGTGGCCCTGATTAAATTGAAGGCAAAGTATTTAAGTCTTGTTTAGACATACAGGGATGCTATGTGTAGTCTTTTCTTTCTGGTTTTTTTTAAACAGATTTTATGAGAAAACTAAACAGTGTGTGGCACTAGATTGTTTGTGATGTCCCGGCCGCCATCTTGGTTGTTTATTTTGCCAACGATCGATTTTCTTGCCAGATAAATTTTACCAACCTCACTGATTTTATTCCTAATGTTATGGATTGTTAAATATGGATTTCATGGGAAGCAACCCTAACCCTAAGCGAAAAGTCATAATAAGACTGGTTAGCAGTCCCATTTCATGGCTGTTCTAAATTAATTTGGTCTGTGTTTTTGACTTCCACGTATTCGTTTTTAAACATATTCCTTAGTTGTGAAGGTGAGTTGACGATAAATTTATAAAAGTAATGTATTTGTATTTTGGCTCCTGACAATTTATAACATTTATTAGGATTTCGGCCCCAATTAGGCCAATCTGGCGAACTCAAAATTTAGTGAACAACCAAGATGGCAGCTGAGACATCACAAACGAACTAGTGCCCAATGTGTGCCTTTTTACTGACAAAGAATATTCAATTCAATTCAATGTTTGGAAAGGTGTTATGATAAAAGGGAGTGATTTGATTATTCGCAACACCCTGTTGCAAGTAGGCCTAACAAACTTTGTCTATTCGCAACACCCTGGGCCTAGACATGTAATAGCCTAACCCTAGCCTACCACTACCAGTGCAGCAAGGTGTTGCCTTTAGTCTCACCACACATAGCCTCTACTGCTGGGTCCTGTGAAGTGTTGTATACATACACACTATATCACACTTATGCTGCATGCAGTTCATCCAAATTTTACTGTTTCCATGTAAAGGTGATTTAACGTACGGGAGTTATTCCATATGTTGGTGCCATTGAAGCCCCCCAATTTCTATTGTGTGAGTAGGAGTCAATAGTAAAGGGGTTGGAGTTAAAAATGAGCATATCAGCCTAACGTACACATAATAATAATGTGTGTAGCAGAATTCTAAACAATGTCATATTAAAACTAATTTTTCACAACACTGTTCTGCAACAAGGTGTTTTGTCATATGGAACAGGATATTGTGAATAATCAAAATTGTCTAATACAGCCATGATAAAATGCCCCGATCTAACCACCTGACGCTGACCCCCACCTCTACACTACACATCACAATAACAGGCCTACTCATATTATTAGATCTAGATTTACAGGCGGCGGTACTTATCTGACCATCACGTCATAATGTGGTGTAAAAGAGAGCTATAGGCCTTGAGAGTCTCGAATAGGCCTAGTTGAGAGAGTATTCAGAATTCAGTCTGTCATTATGACTGTAGTTACGAGATCAAGTATTTCGTGTGACATTTACTCAGCTGTACTGTTGGTACTTCAAGTAGTGCTAAACCAGAATTTTGTCGATTTAGATAGCTCTAGATCTCTATACAGAACTTAATACTTCGTCTATTACCCAAGACCCTATACTCCTAGCCAAAAGGCCTAGTATAGTATAGGTATCGAACATCGATTAAGTGGACGACGGCTTTATAGGCCTAGAGCCTTGAATTGAAGAAAAAGATGTAAAAGTAAAATTTGTTTGGCTTTTATTGTTCTAAACGAGGACCTGTCGTCACACACCTGAATATCAATTTGGGAAAAAAATACAACTTTTTAAAAATTCTGGTCAACCAATCACACTACCGATTCCACAATTAGGCCTACTAAGTTCGATATTGGCAACTTTACTCTGATGATCGATACTCTCCACTGGGGTAACAAATGAAGAAGTGCCAATTTCTACAGGATAAAACTAGGCCAGATCTAGAAGAAAATTTACTACTAATAATAATAATAATAATTTATACTACATATAGCCCTTAATCTCATATAGCTCTAAGCGTTTTACAATGAAAAGAATGATCGGCTGTTCTTCCAAACGTCCCCCCAACTTCTTACTAGAACTTTGACTGCTTGTTTACTACTAGATGTAGACCAAATTCCTGTTTATTCATAAGTACATGCATTTATTATACTTGCAGCACTATAAAATCAAAATTGGTGAAGAAATTGAAAATAAAAGACATCGAAGTGAGGAAATTAGATTCAAATGGCCGCCTATTTTCTATTTTGGGCTTTGGTCAGACGGATTTGTTCGGTACCGCAGCAATCGCCTGATCAGGGTGTCCAGCAATTACACAGTCCAAAATTTCCTACCTGAGAACAAATTTCCTACCTAGGTTTTTAAAAGAAAAAAGTGTCAGCGAAGAAGAAAGCCGACAATGCTAAATAATTATTCATCTTTAGCAGAAAAAGATAGAGATAGTCATTTATATGATCCATGGCAATCATGATCATTGTTCCTTTGCTTATTATAAAAAAAATAACAGCACTTAATCATTTTAATATCTTCAAATGCAGTGCATATTTCACAAGAGGGAATATCAAGTCCAAGAAAAATAAGTTGCTCTTGATTTTGTTCTTGTTTTGGGTTGTTTTAATTTTGTTGTTGTTTGTTTAAAATCTCCAATGCATACCAATTTTTTTTTTTTAAATTGTAAAATTCAGTATTTAAAAATATAATTCCATGGGAGGTAACTTGTGACTCATATTTTATTGATTATGCCCCTTTGGCATCTTTCTTCTGCAAATTGGCCGTAGTATAAATTATAAAGCCGTGTTACGAAGCTCTCTCTCTCTGTCTCTCTCTCTCTCTCTCTCTCTCTCTCTCTCTCTCTCTCTCTCTCT
>JAOYNN010537343.1:0-14271 GCA_025770095.1 Goniobranchus kuniei
TAATGTGGTAGTTTGCCATTGCTTTCCACGCCGACTTGACTTCCGCCAAGTCTAGAAAGACCTAGCTACCCATTTATGCTGCTTGGTGAACAGGGGACCCGAAACAAACCACTGCCCGGCTGGGGTTCAAACTCAGGCCACCTCGCATGGCAGTCAGCCGCTATACCAACTGAGCTACCAGGCCACCAGTAGTGGTAGTAGTAGGAGTAGTAGTAGTAGTAGTAGTAGTAGTAGTAGTAGTAGTAGTGGTAGTAGTAGTGGTAGTAGTGGTGGTGGTAGTTGTAGTAGTGGTGGTAGTAGTAGTAGTAGTAGTAGTAGTAGTAGTAGTAGTAGTAGTAGTAGTAGTAAAATGTTTAGCATGATATCTTAATTAAAATTTGGTTCGAGTATAAAATTCTTATATTGTACCTTTAATATTGTGAAATAAGGAAAGAAATTATATATAAAATCACATTTTCTCATCTCTGTTTGATACATAATAATACCTTTTCTCTTTTGTCCACCCCACAGGTTTTTACGGGAATTGCGAGACCTTAAAATCTCTTCGGACTACACTTCCTGTGACCCCAGCATGTTGGGTTCATGGTTACGCAATGTTGGGGAGGATATGGCTCAATACACCTACCAAATGCTACAGGCTGGCCTGGACAGGCCATTGCTGGGCTCCGTCAGCAACCAACACTTGCTGGAAGACTGTGGAGTCGCTAACGGCATTCATCGGATGAAGATTCTCTCTAAGATTGGAGGTAAGAGTTTGATTTAGTGGAAAAGATGATACAGTGTAAAAAGTAAAGTTAGTCCCGAACCCATGACTGGGTATAGGGGAATTAGGGGTAGAGCCCTAATTATACTAGGCATACGGCATAATGTGGCAATTTGCCATTGCTTTCCACGCCAACTTTACTCCCGCCAAGTCTAGAAAGACCTAGCTACCCATTTATACTGCTGGGTGAACAGGGGGCCACAAAAAAAAAACCACTGCCCGGCTGGGGATCGAACCCGGGTCACCTCGCATGACAGTCAGCCGCTCTACCAACTGAGCTAGCGGGCCACCGATACAGTTTAGTCTGCTTAAGATAAACTCCTTGGGACCAGGCCAAAGGGTCTATCTTAAGCGAGTTTTATCTTATCCATTTCCAACCTGTAGTACCTACTGTGAACTAAATTTAGAATACACGGGTCTATTCTGCCCCCCTAATGCTAGACCGACGTATTTGCATGTTTTTTGTTTTCAAAACAAATGCAAAAATAAATGTTGATGATCAGCCTCTTTAAAGTTACCAATTGATTTTACTTTCAGTCAGAATGAAGATTAATCTTAGCTAAATGTGTTTAACCATATACTTTGTTTATACCAGATGGGTACAGTTTCTGGTAGTCAATTTATGAAAACAAAACAGAAAACTGGTTTTTGTCAGATATGTCAGTCTGCCATTGGGGGGCAGTACTGTAGATCTAGCAAGGTGTTGTGACCTTCGCTCTCCATAAAGGAAGAGTAAAGGGGTCAAGGGATGGGTTTTTTGAGGGATAATACCAGCGAAAATCGGCCTGACGGATGTGAAAAACTTTCAAAAACATTCCACCCACTGGCTGTCTGTTATGGAAGAAAGGCCACAGATATTTTCAATTTTGTTTTTCAGCTTTTTGTATCCACCTATGAAGGAACTTACACAGAAAAATGTGAAGCCTGTAACTAAAAAATTAAGAAAATGTTTAAGAAAATAAAACTGTTACCCCTTTTTTTTTTTTAAATGTCCCAAACATTTGGTTTTTATGGTATTTTCTGGTTAAAAGAGAATAGGTTAATGATTTAAACTTCAAATTTATAATATTTATAGCTTTTATTTATGTAAAAAAATTGTGAGAATTTGTTTAATTAGATGTTGAAGATTGATTTTAAGCATGAATCCCAAAATGCTAAATTTGCCTGAAAATTCATAAAATCCCCACCCGCGAGCTCCCTTAAGCGGACTGAGGGTGACAGAGAGCAATTTGCATTTATTTTAACCGGACTCTGATTTGTAAACTTATATAAAGGACAAAAGGAGTGAGGTGAAAAGTTTATCTTAACCAAGATTTTATCCTAAGCGTGTTTATCTTAAGTGGACTCCACTGTATTTCAATTCCTCAGCAGCTTTTTGTGAATTTACTCGATACATAATCGCACAGATGATTAATATAGTGGTTTCTTCATTTTGTTCAGTTTTATTTTACCCTTAAAATGATCAATTGATATATTATATTCAAATAAACTTGTCAAAAGGAACCCTTTTTTTTTCCTGGGACCATCCGTCAGAATATCTTCAATGTAGGTCCATAGCGTTTTTTAAATGCCAGTTCAACAACTTGTAAAGTAAGATATCTGACACAAAAGCAATCATTATTATTTTAAAAGCTTCATTTCTGCAGTGAATACTTTCCTAAATTTCTTTCATATTTTCCAGTATGATTTATTTATCTTATATGTTACATCCATCCCACACCGTCAGACATCGCATAGGGTTGCAACAATTTGTCTCCACTCTGTTATGCCCTGGGCTGCATCCATCATTTCACCTATGGATTCTATACCTGCTGACTTTGCCTCTCTCAAAACTGTTCTTCTCAGGGTTCCTTTAGGGTCTTCCTCTCTTTCTTTTGCCTACAACTTCCCAGCTCAAGACCTGGTTTGTCATTCTACCGTTTTCCCTTGTGCAAACATGGGCAATGTACTGACATCTTCTTTTCCTGATTGCATCTGATGTTAGAAGTTGGATTGTCACCTCTCATAATGCTCTTAATGATTTGTTTATGCCTCTCTATCGTATTATTGCCAGGATAAATTTCATAATTATTTTATAACTTACACTTACATCCCTGCACCAGGAAATTAGCCTTCCTGAAAGATAAGCAATGAATGTAACTGTTAGTGAGCGTCAGGAACCATACTGTAAACTTCCATTTTATCATATCATTCATTTACACTGATGACTTGACCTGAATGGAACAACAAAGAACTTTTGCCTTTTTTAAATTCTAGTGTGAAGAGAGAAAGGCAAATAGAAAAAGACCACCTCTCCCTCTCATGCCGTCTTTATTCTCATGCCAAACGAAACGCCCAAGCTATACGTATTCGTTTAAGATTGCGTTAGAGGAAAAGAGGGTCTTTTTCTATTCACCTTCTTCTTTCCAAATATTGTAGGCCGATTTAGATGTAGCTGTAGAATCTAGATCAGTATCACCCAGCAATTTAAATGGTAGTCAATCTAGGAGTAGCCTAACAGCCTAGAGTGGAACGCCGAAAACACACATGAAGTGCTAGTCGAGAGCAAAAGTGAAAGTAGCAGAAGTCAGGTGATAGGGATACACTGCAAGAAGTAATTGAAATTAGGCCTGGAATTTTGAAATCGCCACTCTTAAAACAATTTCATGGAAACTGGCAACTGTTACAAATTTCTCATGGAGCGATGCACAGCTTCAGGATTTTTCCTTTCTTTTGAGCCCAAAATCTCACAGACGCAAAATGTAGTAAGTTTTCTCATTTATATGTAGAAGTGTGGCTGTTTTCCTGTCCTCCATCTTGACACATGGCACTTCCCCCACCCATCCATTCATTCATCCATAGTCATTCCTTCAACCACAGAGCTTAAATCAAATGCCGTCAGCCCATCTGCGGCTCCCTTTGACCAGATTGACGGCTTCAACCCAAGCCCAGGCACCAAGCCACCCATTGACGTCTTCATCAGTTACCGACGCTCCAATGGATCCCAGTTGGCCAGGTAGGACTATTTGTGGTCTTTGTTTAAAAGAGTGTATTTTTCATCATCATCATACATCATATCAGTTTAAGGGTGAAACAAGTCATAGACCCTTGAATACCCTGTGTACGGATAACATAATATCAATATGGCATGTCAGTATCTATCAAATATTCATAATTCTATAGCAATAATTATTCATCATAAACATAAACATCATTTTGAAGTTCTCTATCAATGGCATTCTTATCGGAATATATATTTTCTAAACACTTAGTCCATAAAGAGAGGCTATTCCAAGTTTTAACAATTCTAAAAACAAAGTAGTTTTGTCTTATCGTATTTGAACTACATGTGTAATGTATATCTTAAACTTATCTTTCCTGGTAAAAGTTACGTGAGAAAATTTGAAAAACAGATCTTGATCAATGTTGTCAATACCATGAATTATTTTATATAATTGTATAAGATCTCCTCTTCTCCTTCTATATTTAAGAGATGGTAATTTCAGCTGTTTTAACCTTTCTTCAAGCGACATATTTTGCATTATAGGCTTAATATAATTTTGATTAATTTTTTTTTTAAAGGTATAGTATAATCTTTTTTTTTCTCTTTTCTGAATTCTTTCTATTGCAAAACACTGCCGCTTAAACAGAGGGCTTCAAATGCAATTTCCATATTTTAAGACAGATCTAACAAATGTTTCATAAAGAATAATAAACATGTCTCTATTTCTGATGCAGATATATCATGTCGTTCAAAATGAAAAGAGTAGTACTTACCTGAAAGTATCTGCCATCACTAACACTTCAGCATAACGATCTGAAGGTCATTTGATGATCCAAGTTTATGTGATGGACTGACAATTCTTGTAATTATGGCTTTGAAAATAAGAAAGAAATAAAACAAAACAAAAAAAGAAAAACACCTAACCCAGGAAAGCCATGACACACAAAAGGCCTGCGTTTTCTGACTGATTAGAAAATCATAATTTGTTAATTATTCACATCAGGCTTCTTGATGATCCACACTCTTGTGATAGACCGGCAATACTTGAAATTATCACTTCTCAAATAAGAGAGAAAGACAAGAAAAATTTAAGCCAACCCAGCCCATACATAAACAAAAGGCTTATGTTTAATGACTGATTAGAAATCCTAAATTGTTAATTTACAGCCTCCTCAAGGTTCATCTTCAACTTCGTGGCTTCACTGTGTTCATTGATATTGAAAGACTTCGGGCAGGAAAATTTGATGAAAGCCTGCTTGAAAGTGTGAAGAATGCCAAGAATTTTATCATTGTGTTGACTCAGAATTCCTTAGACCGCTGTATGGGAGACGACCAGAAGAAGGATTGGGTTCACAGGGTGAGACAAGTTAATTAACTTAGTTGATGATTTCCGCGTGCAATTCCCTTTGTCCCAAGTTGATTAAATTAGTTGATGATTTCCATGTGCAATTCCATTTCTACCAAAGTTGATTAATTTACTTGATGATTTTTATGTGCAATTCTCTTTTTCCCAAAGTTAATAAACTTAGTTGATGATTTCCACGTGCAATTCCCTTTCTCCAAAAGTTGATGATTTCCATCTGTGACTCCCTTTCTCTTAAAGTTGATAAAATTAGTTGATGATTTCATGTGCAATCCCCTTTCTCCCAAAGTTGATAAACTTAGTTGATGATTTCCATGTGCAGTTCCTTTTTTTCCAAAGTTGATTAACTGAGTTGATGATTTCAATGTGCAACTCCCTTTCTCCCAATGTTAATGATTTCCATGTGTGATTCTTGTCGCAAAGTTGATGAACTTAGTTGATGATTCCACGTTTAATTCCCTTTGTCCCGAAGTTGACAAACTAAATTGATGATTTCCATATGTAATTCCCTTTGTTCCAAATTTGATAAACTAAGTAGATGATTTCCATGTGTAATTCCTTGTGTTCCAAAATTGTTTCCATGTGCAATTCATGTTGTCCCAGAGTTGATAAACTAAGTTTATGATCTGCATGTGTCATTCCCTTTATCCCAAAGTGGATACTCTAAGTTGATGATTTCCATGTGGCATTCCATTTGTCCCAAAGTTGACACACACGTGATTTCCATATATGCAACTCCCGTTGTTCCAAGTTGATAAACTCAGTTAATGATTTTTATTTGAAATTCCCTTTGTTCTTAAGTTAATAAATTCAGTTTATGATTTCTGTGTTTAATTCCCTTTGTCCCAAAGTTGATAACCTAATTTTATGATTTCCATGTGTAATTCCTTTATCCCAAAGTTGATAAACTTAGTTGATAATTTCCATGTGTAATTCTCTTTAAACTAAGTTTATGATTTCTATGTGTCCCAAAGTTGATGAACTAAGTTTATGTTTTCCATATGTAATCCTCTTTTTCCCAAAGTTGATAAACTATGTTTATGATTTTCAAATGCAATTCCCTTTGTCCAATTGATGATAAACTCAGTTTATGATTTCACTGTGTAATTCTCTTTGTCCCAAAGTTGATAAACTAAGTTTCTGATTGCCATATCCAATTGTCTTTGTCCCAAAGTTGATAAACTAAGTTTCTGATTGCCATGGCCAATTGTCTTTGTCCCAAAGTTGGTAAACTAAGCTTCTGATTGCCATGTACAATTCTCTTTGTCCCAAAGTTGGGAAACTAAGTTTATGATTGCCATGTCCAATTCTCTTTGTCCCAAAGTTGGTAAACTAAGTTTATGATTGCCATGTGTAATTCTCTTTGTCCCAAAGTTGGTAAACTAAGTTTATGATTGCCATGTGTAATTCTCTTTGTCCCAAAGTTGATAAACTAAGTTTCTGATTGCCATGTGTAATTCTCTTTGTCCCAAAGTTGATAAACTAAGTCTCTGATTGCCACGTGTAATTCTCTTTGTCCCAAAGTTGGTAAACCAAGTTTCTGATTGCCATGTGTAATTCTCTTTGTCCCAAAGTTGGTAAACTAAGTTTATGATTTCCATGTGTAATTCCATTTGTCCTCAAATATTTTGTAGGCAGATCACTAATTGTAAGGTCAATGGTATCACAAAATCTTGTAAAAGATGATTTGAAACTTTCTTTACTTTTAGGGAAGCTTTATTTCTGTACCAACAGCCAGTAAATGATAGCGTTATGTGTAAATTGCTAGATTTTAAGGGTGTTCAAATCACAACATTACCAAGTCTTGCTTAAGGTCATTGAGAACAGTTCTTTGAAAAAATGTCCTCACCTTGTTCAAATGTAAAATGGGTACTATCTCTGTTGGGCAGCAAAGCTTGTGACAAACTGGCGTCTTGTCCAAGGGGTGTTGGCCGTGGTAAATGAATATTACGTATGCTTTTCATAGCCTTAAAAAACAGAGAAAGCACCAGCTAATGGGCCTTAATGGTCTCAAAGGATGGAAAGAGAGAGATAGACAGATAAAAGAGGTGTGAACATTGAAATTCACTCATGCTATTTTGTCAGGTGGGGATTTTTTTCAAGGATGAAGGAGGGTGCATTAAAAAGTTTCAATTCAGTAACATAAAAATTATAGACATCCTGTGCAGTGTGGAAGATGTCAGAGAATGATATTGTATTCATTCTGTTTTGTCAAAGAAATGTAGATTTATACATTTCATGTTCTTTTTTGAAATTTAAGAATCAAGATTTCAGATAGGAATTTTCTATATTTTGTGATCCTTTTAAAGACTTGATACTTCCTTTCTAATTATCTTCATTCATAATTTTTAATTCAATTGGAGCCACTTTTTCATCCATGATGTCTCACGAAATGTAGGAAAATACAAATGAAATTAAATCTCTCATTTACAGGAGATTGTAGCTGCTTTGGATGCCAGTACTAAAATTATTCCTCTGATGGACAATTTTCGATGGCCATCTCCAGATTCCTTGCCCGAGGACATGCGAAACATTGTTTATTTTAATGGCATTCGGTAAGATGGAGATCTTGTTCTTTTTTTTTGTTTTAGATAGGTGAAAAGTCATCATGTTTTTATATTTTTCATCCCATCATTAACAAGTACATCATCATCATCATCAACATCATCATCATCATCAATATTTTCATGTATTGAGAGATCTGATCTGAAAGTTGGCAATTTTTTGTCTTCATCTGAATTTGTGTTCTACCATTCTTATGTGTGTTGTTCTTTGAATTTGGTGTTGGAACTCCATTGTCATGCAATGACAGTCATTAAACTAAATGAACATTGTTCATATGCCGCTTACTTACTGACTTACAGCCGAATGGCGTCACAGTGCTCCTTCTGAAGCTCTTTTTCTTTTAGTTGTCAGTTCTCATCATCGCTTTCTGTATTATGCAAGTTCATTGATCTTATCAAATTTGTTGATTGAATCGGGTCCAAATGGATGGTGGATGAATGTGACATCTGCTTAGGATGGCTTGGAATGTTGTTACTGGTCGCCCTTTAAATTTCTTGCCATATTGGATTAAATCTCCACAATTTCACAAACCATCCATATCAATCTCCCCCATCATCACAAACAACCCTTTTTAATCTCCCCCATTGTCACAAACCATCCTTTTCAATCTCCTGTACTTCACAAATCATCCTTTTTATTCTCTTCCATTTTTACAATACCATCCATTTCATCTTCCCCCATCGTCACAAACCATCAATTTCAATCTCCCACATTGTCACAAACCATCCTTTTCAATCTCCCCCTTTGTCACAAACTATCTATTTTAATCTCTTCCATCATCACAAACCATCCATTTCAATCTGCTTATACTATTTTATTTGACATCTTTATTTCCATTAGTTGGATTCATGATTACCAAGATGCCTGCGTAGACAAACTGGAATCATTTCTACGTGGAGATTCACTTATCCAGCCGACACTTCCCACCAGCATGAATGGTGCCTGCGCAAGCAATAGTATCCACAGCAACAGCAACACCAACGCCCCTACAAGTGGCTTTCCCCATGGCGCAAGCAGCAGTACACCAACCGTGACCCCAGCCCAGGGGTCATTTCAGGGTCCACATTCCCCTCCGTATCAGAGAGCACAGGGCATGAGTAAGCACGCCTCTGTGGACGTCGAGAGCCCAACAGAATCATGACCTTCATCACACTGGATAATTGAAACATTTAGTTGGCACGTATTTATATCATTTATTTTTTAATTTGTAGACAACTAGAACAGCATCAGTGAGTGCAGCATCTGTTCTGTGATGGGTTTTTTCCTCTTTTTTTGTTGTTTTTTTTAAGTCAAGAAATATTCTTTCCATGAAATAGAAACGGATAGAGTCTCATGAATATTCTGATGTCTGAAGTAGAATTTCACTTAGTTGCTGTGAAACAATTTATCATTGCAACAGAATTCTTTCAGCCTAACTTGGTATGTAAGAAATTTTTAGAAACCACAAAGCAGAAAATATAGAATGGCTATAACACAAAATTTTAAGCTTTAGAATATCACAAATAGAATTTTACAGCCATGGATCTGTCTCCTTCAAGATTATCTTGGAAATTAAGCGCTTGTTTCAAAAGAATTATCACTTTCTTTTTAGTGGCTTTTTCTGAATGGAATTTATAGCGACAAATGGAAACTGAAACATAGAACCTTGCAATTCTTGGATTATGCCTTTGTAAGTCATTTGGTGGATATCACATAATTTCACAATTCCATGCATTCTTTTAACTGTACCACAGATTAGAAATGAATGGACGGGGCAGCGAGGCGTACTTCCTGTAATTGGACGCTGTCTTAGCAACAACTTTTCATCGAGGTAAAATGATGGAAGGATTAAGGAACAAGTACTCATTTTTACCCCCATGAGACTGATTTCACCGCCTTAGCACTATTGTCACGGACGTTTGCGCTCGCTGTCATGTCTGTTCATTTCTAGTCTAAGATTGAACAATATTCTTTAAATTTAGATTTTAAGCTTCTTGTGGAAATCAGCCGGGCTTTTTTTAGAAGAATAGATGGGAAAAAAGAAAAGAGAATTATCACGGTGCATCCAGCTCCAAGACTCTGATGCACTGAAGAAGTTTGTGTACGTTGGTACAGTAGAACTTGAAAGAAGCTAGCTCAGAAATTGCAAGAACTCTGGAATAACGCCGTCAATCCAAATTCTCTGTTTCTTTTCCCTTTTTTTTAAGTCATTCAAGTTAGCTAGTAGCTAGCTAGGTTAAAAGATGGTCAACTCGGAAATAGGGCGACTGTCATGTCCTCTTGCTAGTCTAACGTTACTGTAAAATATAATGACCCACAAAAGGCAAATTGTCATTTTATTTTCAAAGCAACTCTTATAATTGTGTTAAGCTAATACATAGAATTGAGGCCTTTGAGATGGGGATGTGCCACAGGTTGTTGAAATTATACAGTGGACTGCAAAGATATCAGACGAGAAAATAAGTTTTTAGATGCGATCAGAAAATGCCAGATAAAATTTTTTTCCGCCACATATTATGAAGGAATGATGAGCGTTTAGAGAAATTAGTGGTTAGTGGCTTCAGAGAAGGAAAAAGTGCCAAAGGTCGACAGAGAACACTGTACATGACAGGACTGAGGAAGAGTACAAGCAACATTAAGTCAAATACTGACTACATGAGACAGGATGCGAGTAGGATTAAATGGAGAAGGATGGCAAGCAACGTGCAAACATACACAGGCTACTGACACAGACTAGAAATGACCACACGGGACAGCGAGGCTTATTTCCTGTAATCGACACTGGCTTAACAATGACTTTTCATCTAGGTAAAATTAAAGAAGAACAAAGGAACACGAACATGAAAACTTACTGTGTGCAAGAGTTAAACTCACTCTAAATTCTTCATAATTTCCATTCACCAACGTAAGCCACCTTGTCGTGTTTACCCTCATGAGACTGATATCACTTTTGTTAGCACTGTTTTCACAGACATTAGCACTCATTGTTCCGTCTGGTCATTTCTAGTCTGCGCTACTGATAAGTAATAAGTAGTAACAGATAGATGAGCTAAGGGGAGGCAATCTCGCTAAGTCCCAAGTTCCGCCATATGGAAATGCATTGTTGTAGGTCATTGTGATAAATTTCTAAACTAATCTGGAATGGTGATTTATAGTAAGCAATTTCTACTTTCTTTTTTTTTTTTTTTGGTACTTTTACAACGTAATCTTCTTACGTCCCTTAGACTTCAACATATCCTGCTGCTTTATTCTGGATGAGAATTTTTTATTTTATGTTATCTTTTTATGGTTTGTTTTGTTTTTTTTTGCATAGTTTTGCTTTTATGTAGGTTTTATTTCGGTGTATGCATTTGGTCTTGTACTTATTCATAAGAGTGTTTCTACTTATTGAGGGGTGTGTTGTTTTTCATGATGTTCTTCTAGTTTTTTAACTTTACTAATTCTTCTGGAATTTGTGTGCATTGTCATATGAGAGAACTTTTGACATCTCAGTTTTAAAAATGAATGGATTAATACAGCAGATTTGCAAAGTTCAACATGTGGGCTTACAATAGTAATACTCATTTTCAGATGGTGATTTTCTAACTAGGAGAAAACGGCTACAATATAAAGCTCTATGGCTATATGGATTATTTAAATGTCCATTTTAATAATTTTGCCCAAACTACTCATTGAATTGACAAACCTTTGTAGAGATTTGATATCAACAAGCAATTTGACTATCAAATTTGCTGAGAGAAAAAGTCACAATGCATATTGTCACTACACTTTTTAAGTGCCCACTTGCCCACATAAGTTTTTATAAACTTGCAGGATACATGAACAAGACAAGAACTACTACATGACATAATGGATCTTAGACAGTCAAATCTTATTTGTTTGCATGTACTGAATCAAAGATTTGTTTTCAAAATCATGCATTAGTTTTTTCATGAAAATGAATTCCCACAAGACAAATGTATTACCCTGTTTGTGTATGCAGATGAGATGAAATTTGCATGGGGCGTCTGGTACATGACGTACTGGGATGAAAGAAAGATATGAAATTGATGAAAAGAAGCAACAATTTTACAGTGCAATATTTTCATTTCTCAATGAATGAGTATGTTGCTATCATATTTTATGCATCATTGTTTACCAAGTGTGAGCTGTTGCAAACAGTTTCCAGACTATGTCAGCATGTACCATGTTATGTAAAACTACATGACAAACTAAAACCTGTTTCTCTCATATAGTCTCCTTAGGTTTTGGTAGATTATTGCCGGCTTTTCTGTCACAAATCAGATAGCTGATACAAATGTTATGTTCACTCAGATTTGTTTGGTCATTGGCCTTCTTGTCTGAAGCTGCATTGCCTCGTCTCTCTCTCTGTACGTACAGCTTATGTTTGTTTACCTTTACAAAAAAATTTTCATCATCGAGAAAAGGGATGAAAATCACAGGATGCCAGCTTTGCTGAATGCAATAGATGGGAAATCGCAGTTAGAATGTTTTCTTGTTTAAGCAAAAAACACAAGTCATTGTTGGGGAGAATCAAACCCAGGATTGACTCCTTAAACATTGAGCTGTCTGTGCCCCCAATTAACTATATATATATTATATGCTTAAAATCTACCCATGATGTTATTTGATTTGTGGCACCTTAATCAACAGTCAACAGTTTTTAGTTTGTATATCATCCAGCATTTGGTTGGTTGTTATTATTTGCCATTCCTTTAAAGCTATTAAGTCCCAGGAAAAAATGGCATGAGTGGAAGAAATGCTGGTTGATACTTTTTGGTTTTGTTTTGCTTTTGTTTTGTTTTTTGTTTGTCTTGAAAACAAATATTAGAAGCCAGTTAAAATGGCTACATTTCAATCATTTGTATTATACACGGTTTTTTTTTTCAATAGTGTGCCCTCTGATTCCATGATTTTTATGAATTATTTTAATCAGTGCAATAACCAGTGTATTATTAAGCTTGCAGCTTTGAGGACTTTGATAGATAAAAAGAATGATTGCAATTTTGGGAATTTTACAATGACGACGTTTTTGTATTTCTTTACATATTGCCTGTTTTGTCCATTGAAATTTTTACATTGTCTTTTGTGTGTGGGTTGTTGTTTTTTTAATTTGTTTAAGAAGGGCTCCTTGACTTTCCTATTTTGTGTAATGATCTTTTCTTAAAGCTATGAATAGAAATCTTATCTCCTATTTCAACCATTCCCCTCCTCCCCCTCCCCACAACACACACACCCACACACACACACACACAAAATGTGGTATTAACATTTCATGGCATCAGTAGATTCCTTAAAATGGTTAAAACACACGTACACACACATGCATACTAGGGCTTAAATAGGAAGCTCTTGCTTCACAGATGTAATTCATTCACATCCAGCAATATTGTGGTTTAAATTTGACTTGTTTTTTTCTCAAGAATAGAGACCATTTAAACAAATTAAATTCTTTCAGATCAAAGTAACTTATCTATCTCATCATGAAAATCAAGAATTTCATGTCGCCACAAATGTCTTGGTAAACTTGTTTGAAAGGATACAGGATAACAAAATAAAAAATGGAGCTTTTGTAGAGTGCTAAATCTACTATGTCCTTTAAGAGCTGTACAAGTGTTTCCGTACAGGCCATTTTCCAACTAAATCCCTTCTCAGCTCCACGTGGAATACATAGAGATGCAGCCATTTTACAGGTGCACTTACTCTAGCATACTGAGAAGATGCTTTTCTGCCCATGGTTGCTTACTCATTAACATCTGAGTGGGGTGAGGAAAATGTGTATAAATAACCTTTCCTATGGACTAAATATCACCACGGCACGACCCAGCCTAGAACTCGAAACCTGGTGGTTACAAGTCTAACGCTTTGACCTCACAGCCACACTAAAAACATATAAACATACAACATAATTATGTAAAATGAGAAGGAAATAGAGAGATTTTTAAAAAAAAACAACAACACAGAGGAAAACAAACTTACATAAAGTGGTTGTGTAAAACTTTGTTGTCATTTAGCATCCTTCATATTGATCATTTCATCAGTTGTGTAAATTGAATTACTGTAGCATCATGACACTTCATCTCAATTCAAAATAATCCATCGTCTTTTAACAATCTTGTTTGTAATTGACAAAGCCTTCTATAAGTGCATTTGTATTTGTTTTGGGGGGGGGGGGGGGGGGGGTTCGCCTTTACATTTTATTTTTGTTGGTTTTTTATCGCAAACACGACACATGACGAGCCTGGAAAAGGTTAATGGTGTGAATCGTAGTGTAGACAAGGGCCATTGAAATGTACATCTGTATCCATGTTTGATAATGTGCAATGTCAATCATGAACAAAAATATCTGAATTTGTACCTATTCTCTTCTGTGTGCACCCAGATTTGCTCTGACACTGTCAGAAAAATAGTTGATTGTATCTTTTGATTCGTTAAGTGCTTCTAGATGTAGTTCCGGTTGTTGGATTTTATTTTGGTTTGTTTGTCTTGGGGGTTTTGTTTTGTTTTTTGTTTTTGTTTTCATTGTTGTTTTTTTTGGTTGTTTTTTGTTTGTTTTTTGGTTTTTTTGTGTGTGTGGTTTTTTTTTGGTTTTTTTTGTTTTTTGTTGTTTTTTTTTTG
>JAOYNN010537454.1:0-14270 GCA_025770095.1 Goniobranchus kuniei
TTCTCTCTTCTATCACATAGACGCACAAACCTAAATACCAACCACCCTGTTTCCTAGAGAAGGCCGGCATTACTGTACGCCGATGAAGCAAGGAAACTCTACAAACTTAAGATTGTGCCTCGGTGATTAGGGTAGACATAATCATTCATACAATTTTTTGTTGTCGTGCCAATTGTGGATTTTAAAGTTATCGAAGGATGTCCAAAGGAACGCGGTGTGTGGCAAATGACCTCTACGTGTAGCACACAACGGCCCGATTGCTGAAACACACTTGCGAGGTTGTGCCATTGCAATAAACCCATAATTTGTCATTTTACCCATACATACTATTCCCGTTTTTAATTGTCAAAACGACATGTAGGCCTACCACATTTTGAACTTGGGCAGGAAACATCGATTAAACAACAAAACTTTTGACAAAAAAAAGGCGAATGGAATGAGATCTAGATCAAGAGATCTGGAAATTAGAGAAGTAAGTTAGCAATTTGCCTTTGAGGGGCGTATAAGCCTGTGTCGCGAGGTCGTTGACCTAGACATTAATTATAACTTATCTGTCGTGGTGAAATTTGTGTTTTATTGGGAGAATTGGGTTACTGGACTGGGAAAACAACAAAAAATAGAAGGCTGACATGGGGACTCGCACCCATTTCTGGTTCTCTCTCAAAACGATTTTCTTCTGACATAAAAAAATGGCAAGGAAGAAACCAAAAGAAATTCTGATCGACCTGATCGCATGGGCGTAATGTATCTTGGTGCTTGACGTAATGCGTACTTTTCGAGGCGTCCGCGTAATGATTTTACGCTTTAGGCGTAAAGTTGGCAGGTCTGGTTATATGACTGTACCTACTGATACCTTGCTCAATTTCAATGTCTGTGGTATCACATTCATCTATCATCCCAAACTCAGCATGTAACTTAAGTGATGATTTGAGTCACAATTCATATCCAAACTTTCAAATAATAAATATAAGCATTTCATTCTGGATGTCTTATTATTTGTTGATTTCAATCACTGCTTAATTCTAAGCTGATAAGAATGATAATGGAAATGGATTGAAATATTGAAATCATTTGAGACTTCAAATTTGGTAAAAATGTTCCATTTATTTTGAGTAACATATTCCTCATTTAAAAGTTTCAATATAACCTTGAAAATCAAACTTCAGTTACAAAAATGCTTTTGGTGATGCTAGAAAAGCTGATGAACAGAAAAAAGCTTGTTATCAAAGACTAAATGTTTTGCATGAAGTTTCATTCCAGTCTACAGAATTGTTAAAATAAACACCTCTTTTTAAATCGGATTTCTTCTGTTTATCAATGAACCGAAGCAGGACCTGATCCATACACGGGAACACCCCATAATCTTGATGTAGATTTTCAAGTAATTGTAGGAAATCTTCATCATCTATGTCACTGTTCAAAAAGAAAGAAAAAAAAAGGAAGAAAGGAAGTAAAAAAAAAAGAATCAGGAAATAATGTACTGGTGCCTCATTAAGTGGTATACTCATTACAAGACACGTTTTACTAAGAGGCCAATGATATATTTTTTTCATCTTTAAATTCTATACTCTACAAATTAATGAAAGATATTCCCTAGTAAAATCTCAATTTTCAAGATAAGCTAAGATAACATAAGATGCACTTTAATTTTCCAACAGTATGGGTAGATTGAATTTGCAAGATTTTTAAAATATGTGAAACACAGGATCATTAATGATAATGGACTTTAATGTACGGGCAGCTTTTTTAACACTTTCGTTGCCAAAATCGATTCAAGTCGTATTTCCAGTACATACCATTCGTTGCAAACATTCTACTAAAGTCGAATTCCAAGCCTCTCCGATAATAAGTGTGATGTACACAAAACACAACTTCTAGAATAACGGGAGTCATTTCCCTTGTCTCAACAGACGTTCAGCCTGGTCCACTAATTTTTCACCCCTCCTCAACCCGTATTTTGCTATTTACAGCTTGTTTACAATGATTTACTACTTTCACTTTGAAAAGCCATCGTTCCTTTGGGTGATGCGAACGTTTATCACCACGATTCTGGCTCATATGACTCGACCCAATGGGTGTGGCACATCGTCAGCTGATGCGAGTAATGACTTGGATAGATCTGCTGACATTCACAAACCCTTCAAATGGGGTTATTTTACTTACTTAGAAGGAGAAGAGACATGAAAACCTATTGAGTGGATGTTAGAGTGTAATAGAGACATTGTAAGTATTATTTTGCTCTAGCAGTCAGGCAATATCGTATATTTTCACATGTGTCTTACATGTTTTACTTCTTGTTATAGATACAGATATAAAACACAAAATACAACAACAACTAACCTTGTTACTTGAACCCCTCTCTACTTCATTCTAATCCCATTTTGATATAATATTGGTGTTTTTTTTAATAGGAGAATGACTAGAAGTAGTGACCATATGTGAATGTCCCAAGTTTTTCCAGAATCCAAGATGGTGGGCAGGTCATGTGACCTCATTAGCATAAAATTTGATAAAATGATTATATGAAAATTGTCTTCAATCATCTTTGAAGTAATCCTGAAGATTTCATGCATGTATGTTCAGAAGTTTGGGAGTGATAATTTTTTCCCTGAAAACACTCATTTTGTCCTATTTCAAGCAGAAGCCTTGGCAACGAAGGATTTTTTTTTTTTCAGTATGAGGGGCTGGCAACAAAAGTGTTAAAATGTGAAGTACTATTCATTTGAAAACTTTTGACTTAAAATTACCAATAATAACATTGATTTGCTCAATTTTAATAGGATAATTAGAGCCATCAAGGTGTATCTCAATTTTTCAACGAAGCCCAAAAGCATCAGCTCTGATCTATGTTTTAATGCAAAAACAAGATGTGTGCTTTACCTTGCTAATACTTTCTTCAAGTAGTTTGTATGAATAAGATTTGCCTCTTTGGGTGAGAGAAACCCTTTGACCTGTGTCAGGGACTTGTGCATGCGCCCAGCATGCTCTACACTAGGTGCATGGATCAAAAGGCCCATTACATATCTTTTGTGAATGATCTTAGAGCTTCAGGACAGGGAGGATGGAGGCAGGAAGTAGAACTTGTCAGAAGATTGAAAAAAACTAAGTCAAGGGTCCAACCAGAGAACTCTGTGGTTTTGAGTATGCCCATGAGTTAGATTTTTTGTCGTCCGTTTTGTCATAGTTTTTGTAATAAGGGCATGCTGACCTCTTCCCCCAACAGGATGCCATTGAGGATAAATTAGATGCTAGACACTTCCCCTTCCTGTCCGGTGGGGCCTCGGCAAGGCCTCACATTACAGGATCCAAGAGGTAAGCAAAACATTTATATTAAATAAAAAAAACAATTTTATATGTGTATCCCTCTCTCTCTCTCTCTCTCTCTCTCTCTCTCTGAAAAGTATAGTGTCAATATGTTATGTGGATAAGTCTTGAAGTAAAATAAACAGCTTATTTAAGACTTGTAATGGTCCTTTTTTTTTTAAAACCTAACTCGGGCACATGATTTCTACAGAAATGGCAGGGTTTAATATGTGTTAGCCATTTTGCTTTTATAATTGGAATTCACGCTTTTGTTTCAAGTAAGGACCCTCTAAAATGATATATTTTCTGAAAGGTGATTGAATGGCCTTTATGAGGAGGTATGTGAGATTCTAAACTGACCTTCTTTCTTTAGGTCACATGACCTTTAATAGCCACCTTGTGAAAAGTAAACATTACATTTGATGTGTCAAATTTGCTCTTCTAACACATAGTATTGAAAAATGATATGCCAAAAAGATAGAGCATTCAATCACCATTCAGGAAATGTATACTTTTACAGGGTTGTGATGAATGAAAGATGAGACAGATGTTGATACCTGAGAGGAAGTATGTTAGTTCAAACATGAGAAGTGATCACATGCAGTGAAAACTATTACAAACACACTCTCACTAACAAATAAGGGAGTCTAAACACTAGGGATCTCATTATCGTCAGTAACGGTACTGGGGCCAGCACCGTCATTTGTCAACAGAGCACTTGATCTAGATCTAGGAGTAGGAGAGATCGATCCCGTATATCCACTATCCTCTGTTCCTTCTCGCTGTCAGTCCCACTTTCATCATCAGATCCATGAGCTATGTTACAGTTATCATCTTGATCTGAATCTAATGGATCACCGGTTTCCATCGCTCTTTCGAAAGACTCAATTAACGACTACGACTTGCCATTGCAATGTGGTTCGTGGACAGATCTAAAAATCTCGGCTCTAGGCCTATGGCAGACAAGGAAGAGTGCGAATTTCGACCGAGATGTGACTGATAGCACAAATAATAACAATTTACCCACAACAAAGCGTATATGCTACGACACTGTGATTGGCTCGGGTAGGATGGCTAATCCAATCAACTATCAGCGTCTGAAGGCACAGCATTTAGTTGGAAAGCCAGTAGAAGCAGGTTTACTACTGGGTCGGGTGAGATCGGCCCTTGCCAGTTTCACAACGGGAAATGGGTCCGATGAGATCGGCCCTTGCCAGAGTTAGGATTAAAAGCCAAAACCTTGACTTTAAGCGTCATTTTCACCAATTAATCTATCCAAAACCAATGATTAGAGCTAAATCAACTGAAATAATCACAAGACGGTAAGGTAAACGGAAACTAGAAAATCTAGATCTAGAAATGGCCTTCGCACAGTTGCCGTCTTACCCCACCTTTGACACAAAATCTGAAGGAGCTGCCACTCGTTGGGCTAAGTTGATATCAAGATTAACCAATAATCTGTTTGTTGATATGGCATTGACGATGAATAACGTAAAAAAGTCCTTATGTTGACATATGCAGGCAGTGACCTAAATGATGTGGTCGAATCCTTACCATAATCAGGAACAGAACCAAGAGAGGGAGAGGCACCTTTCACTAAACTAGTAGAGGCACTGGGCAACTACTTCAATCCAAAGATGAACAAAGAAATTCAACGCTACACATTTCATCGTATGTATCAAAACACTGAAGATATTGTAACATTTTATACAACGTTCAAACAACTCGCACCATCATGTCAATTTCATAATGACGAAGAAGAGGTCAAATCTCAATTAATCAATGGATGTAAGTCAACCAAGGAACGAGAAAAGGGTCTCAACAACACGAAATGCCATTCAATGATTTTCTTCAATTTGCGAGAACTTGTGAAATTACCCAGGAGCATGTCGAGGAGATTGATTGTGAAGCCAGCAACTGCAGCGATGTGAATAGCATGAAAACCAAACAGTAAAGACAGCCGCAAAGGAGATCCGTATTATCTGGGAATAAATCAGCAGCTTCAAAATGCATGAACTGTGGAAATGCATGGCCCCATGAGGGAGGTCAAAGAAATTGCCCCGCATACAACAAGCAATTGCAATGCATGTGGCAAAAACTATGATTTTGCAAGTGTATGCAACAGCAAATCGGGAGGAATTAATTGTTGCATAACCAGTTGGCGGAAAGTTAGGAGGATCTTGATACTTTATTAATGGAGGCAGACAATTAGTAAAATAACAAAGATCTTGAGTTTAATTTTGGTTCAGGATTTATTTGTAACTCTCGGGATTCAGTTATATGGGAGCAGATAAAAAGAAACAGAAGTAGAGATGCAAAGGGTGTAATTGTAATAATAGCATTAAATGAATTAGTACGGAAGTATATTTATTACTATATTGCAAATATTCTTAACATTAATAACCATGTTGTTAGCAAAACAAGCTCATCAAAACTAAACTATTTCAACATCAAAAATTAACAAGAAAATATGTTCTCAAAGTCAACAATGATGATGAAGAATGAGAATCCGATGAAGATTACATCTTCATTACAAGAGCTGAACAAAAAGAGCTACCGCTGTTTAACATCAAAATAAATGATTTCACAGTCAAAGCCTCAGCAGATTCTGGTGCAAGGAGATCTTACCAAAGGATATCTACAACCCGCTCACGCTAAAGCCTTGTCTCACTGAGTGTTCTACTAGAGTTTTTTTCCTTTCTCATCCAAACAAACGTTAGATGTGATTGGTAAATTCCAAGCATGTGTTACATACAACAGTATAAAGTTACAAGCAGACTTAATAGTTGTCGGAACAAAGGAAATAACAATCGTTGGCTGGCAAACCTGTCAGGACCTTAAAATGCCCCAAACAGTCAATACTGTCCAAGATGATGACATTCAAGCTGATCATGATATTTTCAGAGGACTTGGTAAACTCAAAGACTATCAAGCTAAGCTACACATCGACACAATCGTTCAACCAGTCGCTCAGCATACGCATACCGTTTCACATGCGAAAGCAACTATAGAAGCAATTGGAGCGAGAATTAGAGCAAGGGGTGATTGAGAAAGCAACCGGTCCTACTCCTTGGGTATCTCCTTCAGTGATAGTTCCCAAACCAAGATTTTCTGGCGAAATAAGCGTTTATGTTGATATGCAAGCAGCCAACACTGCAATCAGACGTGAACGTCACAGCATGCTAACACTAGATGAGTTATCAACTATGTTGTCTGGTACAGCCTGCTTCAGCAAGCTTGATTTAAACCAGGCATATGATCAGATACAACTAGACTCTGAAAGCAGACCTGAAAGCAATACATCACAACGTTTAGCACACACAAAGGACTTTATCGTTTTAAAAGACTGAGCTTTGGAATCAACAGCGTTGCTGAGATTTTTCAAGAAGCTATCAGACAAGCTCCAAATGATCTTGACGGAGTCATAAACCTCAGCGATGATATCCTTGTGTTTGGAAAAACTAGAAAAGAACATGATGACAACTTTAAACCAGTCATTCAGACAAGAAAACAAAAAGATCTTACAATGAACCCCAAAACATGTCAGTTCAGGAAAACAACCATTGAGTTTCTTGGGAATGCTTTCTCAAACAAGGGAATGGAGCCAAGCCCTACCAAGTTGAGAGAACTTCAAAACATAAAGCCACCCACAAACGTGAGTGAAATGAGAAGTCTCCTGGTGTAATGACTTGTTCATTATGGTGCGTAACTTTCCTGCACATAGTAACATCATTTGAGACGTTTATCAAGGACATTTCGGGAAATAAACCATGATGGATAGTATAGTCTATAATCTTTACTTTACAAATAAATCATTTTCAAGTTTGTCACATTGCCGACGAGTAGATCTAGATCATGTAATCTAGGCAGATGGGTGAGAAAATCTAATTAATATTGTCACAAAGTTCCAAAGATCTTTTCTCCACCACGAACAAGTCTTGACGTGATACTAAATCTAGACCCCTATGCTAAGATCTATTAGAACTGGTTGATCCAGAATCTCAGATCTAGACCTGGAACTCAATTTAGATCTAACAACAGAAATAGAATCTAGATCTAGAACCTTACAAGAATCTAGATCTATGTAAGCCAAAACATCGAGAGAATCTAAACAATGTTAGATCTATCTATCAGCTGCTCATTATAATAAATCTAGAATCTAGAGATCTAAACTCTGATCTAGAATAAATTTTAGCCTTCGAGTTTTGAGCACAAAAAATCAAATTATGAATCGAGATATTTATACCTAGAGATCTATAAATCACAAAATCAGAGATGGCATCTGCTCAATTGCCTTCGTATGAAGCAATTGACACAAGATCTGATGGCGTGGCCATACGATGGTCAAGATGGGTCGGTTGTCTGAGGAATAACCTCTTCGTTGATTATGGAATTAATGATGAAATCAGAAAAAAGGCACTTCTTTTAACGTATGCTGGGAATGATTTAAATGATATTGTTGAAAATTTCCAACAAGCTGTATTGCAAACAGCCCCAGGAGAATCTCCCTTTGATAAAACAGTTGATGTCAGTACAGATTATTTCAATCCAAAAGTGAATAAAGAAATCCAGAGGTACACTTTCAGAAGATTAGAACAAACAACACACAAGATTGATGATTTCTACACAGAACTCAAACGTTTGGCTCCTACATGTGAATTTGCTGACCCAGATGGTGAGATCAAGTCACAACTGATTGCAGGGTGCGCTTCTTCAAGAGTAAGGAAAACGGGCCTGACTAATCCAAACCTATATCTTCTTGACATACTACAGTTTGCGAGAACAAATGAGCTGACGAAGAAACGCACAAAACAATTTGAAGAAAAGGTTGAAAAATTGAGGGCAAGCTCGAAACCAGCTTCAAGGAAATTAGCTCCACCTTCTAGACCTATACCTGATCATGCAAATCAGAAACAGGCACAGAAATCAAAATGTTGTAACTGTGGACGTGAATGGCGCATGAAGGAGAACAACATCGTGTCCAGCAAAGGGCAGAACTTGCAATTCTTGCGGTAAAGAGGATCACTTTGCATCTGTATGTAGAAGTAAGGATAAACAAAACCCTAACAAGAGCAAGAAAATGTTTACAAAGAAGAAGATCAGAAATATTCAAGTATCAGTTGACAGCTCCGACGTGGACTCTGATTCTGATGATTTTGTCTATGCATCTTCGTCAAAGAAGAAAGATTTGCCAATCTTCCAGGTAAACATTGGAGGTCAAACCATGAAGATCCTTGCAGACTCTGGAGCAACAACAAACATTAAATTTGTCAATTTCCAAGTTCAACAAGATCTTTTCAAAGACAGAAATTGTACATTGTTCAGCAAAGGCATTTGCATTCTCATCCAAATCTCCTTTGAACGTTTTTGGAAAATTTACCACAAATGTTAAATTCCAAGACAATGTATGCAAGAATGTTCAGTTCCTGATTGTTGAAACTGATGAAATTCCAATCTTTAGTTGGAACCTTTCAAGATTTGTGCATACTGAAGGTCGTGAACAACGTGAAGGAAGAGGATGATTTTATAAACAGTTATCCTGATGTACTTAAGGGCCTCGGAAATTTGAAGGATTGCAAAGCTAAACTTCATATTGAGACTTCGGTACAACCTGTGGCACAAAGATATAGACACATACCCTTCCACTTGAGAAAACAGCTTGACGAACACCTTGACAAGGAAGAAGAAATGGGAGTCATAGAAAAAGCAACTGGTCCGACTCCTTGGGTAAGCCCACTTGTCATCGTACCCAAACCCAAGAATCCTAAGTCTATCCGTGTCTGTGTTGACATGAGGGCACCGAATGTTGCAATCAAAAGAGAGAGACACAACGTGCCTACACTTGATGAATTGACAACAACTTTGACAGGAGCAAAGTACTTCAGCAAGCTCGACCCCAATCAAGGATATAATCAACTTGAGTTAGATGAAGAGTCACGATACATCACAACTTTTTGCTACTCATCGTATTCTTTATCGCTTCAAACGACTGAATTTCGGAGTGAACAGTGCTGCCAAGATCTTCCAGGAAGCAATCAGACAAACACTGAATGGTCTGTCAGGCGTGATAAATATCATTGGCGACATTTTTATCTTTGCGAAAGACAATCAAGAACATTATCACAACTTAAACAGTTTCTTTTGACGATTGAGAGACCGAAATCTCACATTGAAGAAAGAGAAATGTCTTTTCATGAAGACAACGATTATATTCCTTGGTCACATTTTCTCAGCAGAAGGAGTGGAACCTAGTCCAAACAAAGAAAGCGAAATCAGTAACATGCCAACACCAAAGAACGTCTCGGAAGTTCGAAGCCTACTTGGTATCATGAATTTTTGTGGAGCACGCTTCATACCAGATTATGTAACTCTTACATATAGTCTGAGACAGCTTACTCAGTAGAACAACAAATTCAAGTGGACCAAGAAACATGACAACACGTCCTAAATATTGAACTCAAAGTTGCAGGAATCAGTGAATCTGAGCGTTTTCAAGAATCCAGTTGGCGTATCAGCCGTCCTCACACGGATTACGGGAACAGAAGAACCTCAAGTGGTACAATGTACAAGTCGAGCCTTCACCGACACAGAACAACGTTATTCACAAACTGAACGTGAAGCTCTAGCTGTGACATGGGCATGTGAATATTTTCACATACTTCTGTTTGGAACACCATTATTCGCTGTTTACACAGATCACAAACCACTTGTCTCATTGTTTGGTAATCCAAAGATTCAACTGCCAGCAAGAATAGAAAGATGGGTTCTATGCACACACGCCTATCAAATGAAGATTGTGTACAAACCAGGCAAGGACAATCAAGCTGACTATCAGAGTCGTCATCCGAACGAGTCAAGTGAACCAAGGTCAAGAGAATAAAGGGTGGCTGAAGAATATGTTCAATATTTGGCATATCACAATGTCCCAAAAGCCATGACTCTGGATGAAGTTAGAAAAGAAACAGAGAAGGACGGTGTGTTGCAAGCAGTTAAACAGTCTATTAGCACAGATGATTGGAGAAGATCACACCTTAAATCACAACTGAAGTCACAAACCTTTGAAACTCTTCAACGCTGTGCATCTGAACTAGCTGTAACTGCCGATGGAATTATCTTGAAATGCAATAAAATAGTTTTAACAAAGAAACTTCAAGACAGAGCCATGAGCATTGCTCACACTGCACAACAAAGAACATTGTCAATGCTTCGAGAAAAAAAGTATGGTTCAAGGGCATGAATGCATCTGTGGGAAAATTGGTAAAAAATTGTATGTCATGTTAAATAGCAACTCCTACAACAACAAAAGAAACGTTAAAAATGTCAACGTTGCCGAAAAAACCATGGTCACAACTCAGCGCAGATTTTGGATATCTTCCTGATGGAAAGTATTTGTTTGATGTTACAGACGCATATTCTCGCTATGTCGTAGTTGACACTGTGAAAAGTACATCAGCCCTGACCGTTAGTCCGGAGATGGAAAAATTCTGTTTGAATTTGGAATCCCTGATGAATTGAAAACTGACAACGGGGCACCGTTCACCGGATCTGATTTCAAACGCTACATGGAACACATGGGTATCAAACGTCGAAAGATAACTCCTCTTTGGCCTCAGGCACATGCTGAGACTGAAGGATTTATGAGAACTGTTAAGAAAGTAATAAAAACTGCACGCATAAAAAACCCCAAAACGTCTCCCTTTCAAATCTTTCCTTTACTTGCTTCGGGTCGAGGCATAATCTCAGAGATTTATCTGGTTTCTGAGCTGTCACGAGATTGTGAATCTACTCGGTTGGTTCATCCATTGGTTCTGTTATGCCATTTTCCTCCATTTCTTTCAACTTAGCTCTCAGAGCTGGTAATACTGCTGGCGGTATTCTTCGTGGCGGTTGTATGACAAATCTGGCTTTATTTTTCAACTTAATCTGATACTGAGCACCATAACATCCAGTTCCCTCGAATACTTCAGAGAATTGTTCCTCTGTTTCTATTTCTCTCATGCTGAATGGTTTTTCTGAGTTCTCAATGTGATTGTTGTATTGAGTGATCGATATATTGTATTGAGTGCTCGATATATATCTTACAATCAGTTCACTAAACTTGTGAAGAAACCGTCCCTGAAAGCAACAAAAGTCCAACTCAACAGCCCCGGTGGTGTCATCAAATGTGTTGGAAAATTCTTAGCTGACATACAATGTTATTAAGACAGCAGAAACAGTGTATGTCGTCGACGCAAACAATGATAACCTCCTGGGACGAGAAGCAATAATCGCATTGAACCTAATGTGTAGGCCTAATTTAGACAAAGTTACATTTAGTCAAATTCAGAGCACAGCAGTGAAAATTGAACTTCAACCTGATACTGTCCCTTACAGTCTATCTACACCCAGACGCATCCCCATTCCTGTACTTCAAAAGGCTGAATTTGAATTCAAACGCATGAAGGAACTTGGTATTATTGAAGAGGTTTTGGAACCGACGGATTGGTGCTCACCAATGGTGTCTGTTGTGAATTTTCATTTTCCCTTATTGTTCCCCATCGTTCATTTTTCTTTTTGTGAGAAAGGGAGGTATTGTATTGAGTGTTCGATATATATCTTGTGTTCGTTATAGTTCCTTAGTTGTTTCCGTTTGATTAATAAAGTTGACGTCACTTGGTAACATTGAAATGGTGGCTCTGGGTGTTCCTTGGTAAATAATACTATTAAAACAGTGATGTCCGTTTTTTCCTTTGGCTACAAGTCCAAATTTGATGCTTGCATGAAGTCCCAGGATCGCTGTTGTTTGACCTTTGGTCACAACCACTTCTATTAAAGACTTTTCTTTGCCCACTTCTATAGGGATTAGTGCTGTGCCCTCATTCTCGATCTTGATTTTGCCATTTGATTTACGTAGTCTAGGCTTTCTTTTTTATAGTGTTCCATACTTTGACTGGTATTGTGCTTGTTTCGACCCCCATGTCTACTTTCATGGGTATAGTGGAACTGCTGACTTGCGCTTTCACTGTCCAAGAGTTTACCTGAAGTGAGTTAACCTGGAGCTCACCTATCCAAAAGTTTGTATTGTAGTCGTGCTTGTCTTCGTTTTGCGGTTACTTCTCGTATCCTTGATTTTCCACTGCCTTTGTGACACACGGCTGCAAAATGTTTTTTCCTTTGCACTTATCACATATTTTGCCATATGCCGGACATTGAAGACAAGCTTTGCATGTGATTTTGTTCATGTCTTTGTCATAGGTTCCACTCGGCCTAATTGGTCGAGAAGGCGGCTTCCGTTTCATTAGCGGTGCAACATCTTGATCACTGCTGTTTTGATGCTGACCGTTCATTCGTCTTAGCTCTGATTGGGTCACTTCGAACGTTAGACATAGTTCTTTTGCCTTCTGAAGACTCAGGTTGTCTTCCCTTAAAAGTTTTTCCTTGAAGGGCTTCTGTTTGACTGGAAAAACAATTTGTCTCTCACCATATTCTCAGGTTCAGCAATATCGCACTGTCAAGCCAAATATTGTAGTGCGTGAGGTAATTCTCAAATGGTCTTCCTTCTCCCCTACAACAAGTCCAGAATTGATATCTGCTGAAAACAGTACTCTTTAACCCCATGTAATGTTTTTCAAACCTTTTCAGCACTGTATCATAAAGGTTGGCATCTTTACCTTCGTCGTATTCAAAGTTGTTGTATCTTTCTAGACTCTCAGGCCCTAGACAGTTTCATAGCATAGCTATTTTTACAGGGTCGCTTTCCCCATTTGCCTCTTTAGCTGTCAAAATATTCTCAAATCGCTGCCTCCCTGTCTTCCAATTTTCGGCTACATTACCTTGTAGTGAAAGATGACAAGGTGGCTTAAGATCAAAATGAGCCATCTCCAGTGCTGTTCTTATTTTTCAGATCTTTTGGTTTTCAAGATGTATTTAGATTTGTGGATCAATTCAAGAGAAAGAAGCAGTAACTTATAACTCATATAGATTAATGTCTGGATCTACAGTCCATACAACATAAACAAGTTTCCACATCTAGAGATAAAACGAAGATCTAGATCTAGTGGTATTAAAACAGAAAAGTAGGCTAGATCTAGCTCTAGATCTAGAGTCTTGATCTGGACCACAGCCAGACTGAGATTCTCAATTATTGTCCAAGATAGATCTTGATCTAGGTCAATTCCAGATCTAGGCTGATTGTACCTATCCAGATTGAACATGATCCCACTTCTGACACCATGTTGTGTTTTTTTAACACATGATTAAAAAAGTATTACAACGGACCCTTCGTGGAGCTAGAAGCTAAGGACAAACCGTCATTATACACTGGTTCCCATGGTGTTGACCTTTTACCACACGGGTGAAGCTGCATTTCCTTTAGTACGGATCCGGTCCGGCTCCGGTTCGGTTGCGGATACGATAAAAATCACTTTCATCGAATTTTAGTAAGAGTGTTTCCTTATGTGCGGCTGCGGATACGGTTCTCTATGCGGCATCCGGTACGGTTTTTTTAAACGGACCATGTCGCGTTCGGCACGGAAACGTATACTGAACTGTATCCGGAAACGCACATAAGGAAACACAGTTTGGCTAGCCCGTACGGCAAAAAACTAAAAATAGGTAGTGAGAATCCAAATTCCGCTCTTCCTTGAACACGTGTTTATGAAATCAGAAAATCCAAAGATGAAAATCGAAAGAAAGGACATCGAGAAACTAATTGAACTTGTACGTGGTCATTGATGCCTGTATGATGCAAGCTATGCAGAATATAAAGATGCACAACTGGTGCACAATGTTTGGGAATCGATTTCCCAGGCTATGGGATATGATTCCATCAAAGGTGAGTTATTAAACTCTCGTTGCGCAGTGACTGATAAGGAGATTGTATTCTATCGTCACATCAATTAATTGTATCGCACATTATTTCATTACTGTGCCATCGTCAATTTCACTCTATAGATCTTAATTACCTTTAAGCATGCACTTTAATTTTG
>JAOYNN010537565.1:0-14267 GCA_025770095.1 Goniobranchus kuniei
CTTCTCTCTATCTATTTCTCATAATCCTTAAGCAAAGGCCCCAGTTTTCAGGGGTAAGCCCTTGATGCAAGTCTTTCCCATCTGAACTGACCGCCATATGCCGACCGGCAGAAAATTTGCACCCATGCATGTGTAAGCTTGTCCCTGACCTGTGTGCAGTTATTTGGCGACTATTTCAAAACATGAAATGACTCAACAAGTGAAACTTTTGTCCGATAGGCCCCTACTGAGCGATGCTTGTGACAGCAAAGGTCGGCTAACGTTTTAGGTAAGCGGCAAATGTGAAGAAAGCCGGCACGGTCAAAATGCGGGCAGTGAAAATGGCAATCTGGAATCTGGCACCAATGTTAACGACAACCCCAAAAATGGCAGCCCTCTCCACATCCGCCTCACCACCAAATTTCCAGAACTCAAAGGCATTTGTCGCAGTCTTGCTGTTTTGTTTTGTTTTGTTTTTTGGGGGGTTTTGGGGTATTTTTGTTTTGTTTTGTTTTGTTTTGTTTTTTTTTGGGGGGGGTGTCATTTTTCCCCAAACAAAATCAAATTCAAGGAGGATTCAAGATTTAGGCCAAATTAAAAATTCAAGGAGTTTTCAAGTTTTTTAGGAAAATCAAATTCAAGGAGGTTTCAAGGAGCTCGTTGAAAATAAGGAGGGCGCGGAAACCCTGTGTAGATGTGAACCATAGCAAGCAGTATTGGCTGATGGCAGTCGGAAAGCTGTTTGTTCAGGCGCTACTTGACAGACAAAAGTTGTGTTTTTGTCCAAAAACATTCAGGTACAACCCATATCTAACAAAATTATATTAAAAAATAGTACATGCACTCAATCCACTCAATTTAACATGAATCTTCAAAAGAAATGATGTTTCTGGCTGAAAACATAAAAGTCCCAAAATGAAATTTTGGTCAAAAATTGCCTTTCCAGGTCCCGCCCTTCCCCTAAAGCAAAAGCAAAGACTTGACAGCCAACCATCTTTAAGCTTTACCTTTCTTTCTGGACCATTTCCTGACTCCAAAAGAGATTGGTGTAAATTCAAAATTAAGTCTTAACCTTAGATTTGATTTACGAATTTTCAGACCTATTAGGAGTCTTCATAATCTCATCGGGCACAATAATAATTACAATAAAAACAAACCACCACTTCAATTATTTCTAATAATACCAACAACAATGACGACAACAATAACAACAATAAGAATTATAACAATAAAAGATAAAGATGTCATAATACCAAAAGAAGCAAAATCAATTTTGACAACAATATCAGAATCAGAGCAAATTCAGACCTTGTCAGGATGATATCTCAGAGCCATTGATTTGTAAGCCTTCTTTATTTCATCTGGCACAGAAAACCAAGAAAAAGAAATTCAATGATCAATTTTCAAAATGGTCTTCCTTTATTTTTCATTTATTCCTAAATTTCAATCCCAGAGTATGTTCTGTTGTGATACATATACTTAAAAAATCGATTTCCAGCGCAAAGTTTGGATATTATTGACTGAGAAACAATCTGTTCACTAGTTGTGTCTAGGTACTTTTCAAAGCTTGATCTTTTACTATCAGATTTTTAAATTGTTTCCATCTGCATGACAGCAAAATAAACTTTTAATTTTGATATTATTCACTTCTTTCAGGTCTCACTTCAAAAGAAAAAGAAGGAAATTGAATCAATTTTACTAGAGGATACTTTGATCCACAGAGGCAAGTGGCATGAATGCCTAAACAATGTTTGTTATTGCATGTATGTTCATCCTCATTAATTTGTTTAAAAGAGAAGACTAACTTTTTCATTGGAATTAGAGTCTAAGAGGTGTTACTGTTACCGGCTCAGTACTTCTGTATGAAAATAAAATAGTAGAAAGAATGAAACTAACTTTATTCTATATACACTGTACCTGCATACATCTGGCACCCCTTATAAGCTGAGTTTCAGTTACTGCCAACCTTGATATTGGGGCACCAAAGCTCAGTGATAGAGCTTTGGCCTATTGACCAAGAGGCAGCAGGTTTGATTCTCGCTATGGACACATATGTTTCTTCCTCAAGCAAGACAATTTACCCCTATTGCTTTACTCGCCCAGGTGAAAATGGGTACAGCTTTGGCTGAAAAAGCACTCTGCAATAGACGGCATCCTATTCAGAGAGTGATGGATCAATCTGTCACAGTCCACTTCATGCTATAAAAACGAAGATAAGCTACTTTTATCACTGTTACTAAAAATTCTCAACATGGCATCTCAGCCTTCACAATGTCAAGAAACACCTTTTATGAATGCTTAAGATTTCCTAGACGGCAGGAGGGGGGGTAGTTTTAAAAAAATTCTTAATGGATCTTAACAAAAACTTTCTTCTGAGGTCATGAATATTTACATACATGCTTCTCTGGATACAATAATACTTTTCAAACACTTTGGATTTATAGAACAGTTTAAGTGCCTTGGTAAGAAGGAAAAATGTATATATAAACAATTTCAAGAATTTTGTTTCGACGTCCATTCCAACAAATGCAAACTCCTTCAACTGATGCTATAAATCTATAACATATTTAAATGCTCATTTCCCTCATGCAAATCTGAAAAGAATGAGGTTTGATATATTTTTTGCAGTTGCCATTAGGGCGTCATATAACCAAAAATCATGACATGCCTATCCTAACAGGGAAGCTTCTGTGAGAGCTGTGGACTTCGCCCTTTGGCACACTGGGACTAAATCAGTCAAAACCCATTTAAATTGTATACAAGTCAGACACAATAACCAATTTAGTCAAATTAAAAAAAACAAACAAAAGAATTCAAACCAGCACAGTAAGTAACATAGGAATTGAAGAACAGCAAGTGGAAGTGTTTAGGCTGAACAAGCTAACAAAAATGTAGGCTACCCTTAGTTTCAAAAAGAAAAAAGAAGACAAGAAGCTTAGTGAGGAAATATTTTGACCATGTGATGAAAATGCAAGAGAGGTTTGGACAGAACTGGAGGAATTAGAAACTGAGAGAAAGGGATAGAGAAAGCAGACCTATAGCTCAAGCAGAGGAGAATAGGCAATATACCATGAGGAAGTACTTTTCATAGTTTAAACTTGAATATGATTCATTGTCATGTAAAACAATTCAATACAAGCTGAGGTACAGAAAGCACGTAATCTGGAATAATTGCTGAACCCACCCATTGATGCTCCATGTGAAAGTTCAAGCACTTGCAGGCACCTGCGCCTCTTTTCAGGTCCAGATTCCATACTCACTGATGAATGGGACTTCTCAGTAGATCAAATTACAGAGGATATTTATTAATTGTCTTATGGCTGAAACTGGTCTGTAAATCAAAGTTATAGAAAACTGTTTATGTGATGTTGAGATACAGTTTCAAAGTAAACTCTACAAGTGGTCTTCTTTTCCTTTTTCTTTTTAAGTTTTCAGTGTATATAAATGGAGTAATGACAAGATAAGGGAAGATCAATAAAAGATCAATATTATGTAACCATGAGGAAATTTTGTTTTAAGAGTTGCATAAAACACAATATGGAATAATGACATGTACCCTGACACACACACAATTGAAACAAATGCATCAATGATAAGTGTGTTGATATTAAGGTTGGATCTCAATTTCAATCTCACTCTATTTTTACTTGAAGAATTCTCATATATTTCTCTTGCATGTATTATTATTATTATCTTCATGATCAATGTAATTTTTAAAGTATCATTAGTGTGACATGCCAATGCTAGACAGTAAGCAGGATGATAAAAATAAAAGGGAATCCTGTGTACTGGTTCCCTTATCATTTTACTTGTCACTTCTTTGCTTCTCAGGCATTGTCTGCTAAATTTTGATCTGTGCGCTGCTTTTTGTTGTTAATTTTGGCCTCATGTTTTGTTGCTTATGTGCTCTTGCCATGATATGAATCTTTGAGCCTTTCCTTTGACAAGAAGACCCAAGTTACATCAGCAGCTACCAGTCAGTAGTGGGAATCCTTCTCTTCTTATTCTTATACAAAATACGTTACAGTCACACCTGCCCAAGAAAACCACCAAAGTTCATGAAGAAAAGTGGTCATCTTGGACATGTGGACACCTTAAAGAAGTGGTCATCATGATATGCTAGACACCCCCACCCACCCCCTTGAACATGATCCAGTGGGAACATTCATCACTTTGTGTCTAGCCACATTGCATAATCATCAATGTCTGTCACAGGAAAGATAGCCATAGACATGTGTGCAACACTAATTTCATCCACCTTCTTACCTACATGACTGACCCCACCCCCCTCTTACTTATGATACTGCACTGTTGTCGAGGGAGATCTTAGGCTAACCAATGCATACACATCTATCACCAGATCAAACAGTTGTAGGGAGGGATAAAAATCAATGGCTGGGTATGGGAACAGAATGACAGGCCATAGCTTGCCAAAGCCAACAATCTGTTTCCACAAGTTGTCTTGAGCAGGTTTTAGCGTGACTTGTCGATGAAAAATAGGTGGTGGCGGTCAGGTTGGGCAGGTGGTTGTTTAAATAAGAGATAAAATACATGTAAAAATCAAGGGGGGCGGGCAATAAAGAGTAGTCGTTATAGCAGGTGGTCGTCTTAAACAGGTGGTCACTTGGGTAGGTTCAACTGTACCTTCATATATCTACATTTCTATCCTATAATATGTCTCTGCTGAAGAAAGAAGTGATGGATCTGATTTGCTCACCAGAGCAAGCCTAAACTTTTGGCGAGAGCATACTTAAAATACCTGAAATCTAGATGTAGATTATGATGTAAAGTCAGATCCACGTAATTCCACATCTACATTGAAAATAATACCCCTAACTCAGTCCACAGGGAATCTAGTTCTTTCACATACATTGCTCAAGCATATGCTATTTCTGGAACAACAATCGATGTAAGTACAAGAAGAGTTTATATTGCCCTCTTCAGTATTTAGATCTCTCGATCTAGACCTGGTGGCATTTTGTTGGATTTTCATGGTAGTGTGTAGTGCAATAAAGACTGGGAATATTGATCAATTAACATGTTTTTGATGTCTTGCTGTCTCACTTAAGGTTGTTATCAATGTTGTTTATGCCTAGACTGGGAATGAAATTTTATGACCTTTATTCTAATAAAAGTTGCTACTTACTCAGACTTACTGTCACCAAATTTAACTCTTTTCACAATTATTCTGTTTTGTGTAGACAACTCTGGAACCCTATATCGCCCATCTGGACCTGTTATCAGTATTCATGTAACCCCTTTGCACTATTTTGTAGGAATACATGAAAATCAGGCTGTCCTAAGAAACTAGATCTATGCTAAATTGTGTCTAAATGCTGAACTTCATGCTTTGTGTTTATAAATGAAAATAGGCCCTTTCACATTATCCTTCTTATTTTTGGTATTTATTATTTTCATGAGAACTGCAGAGTAGGCCTACAAACTGGGTTTAGATTTACGACTGTGAAACACAAAGAATTATAAGCGCGATGCTGAATATCGTCAATGAGCAAACATTTTGGCCTACCTCAGAGATACTGACCTACTGTTAGAATCCTTGTAACATCTGGTATTGTGCTGTATTAAAAAGACAAATGTGCTACAAAGACATTTTCCTGTAATTATTAAAAGGTTATGTAATTCAATGTGCACTTTCTTGCCAATGAGACAGTTTAAATGGATTATCTCAAAGCTACCAAAATTGAATTAGGCCAAAATGTCAGCCCGGTGACACTATACCTATGCCTGGGATTAACAGAAAAAGTCGAAGTTTTTAAATTCCACACATCCATGGCCATCCTTTATTACGAAATATGACAAATTTCAATACAAAAGGGAGTTCTTCTATTTGTCCAGCCATTCTCAAGTATCTATAATAGGCTCAATGACTATATTTTGGTTGAATTTTATAATTCCAACCAAGCGCTAGCACACTGCAGGCATTCCCCCCACATCCCCCTAAACTGTATATACCGATGGTTTAGCTGAATAACCACTACAATAAAAGTGTTGAAGCGAGCAAAAAATATTTTCCAAATCTTAATATGAGACCATGACAATCGGAGTTGCAGAATATTGCTGACTGCTGCAGTATCGAATGATTTGGCAGCCGCTTCAGTCCATGTTGCATCTCTTCAATGAATTTCGTATGGAATATCTTGTTACATATAAATTTCATATGGCAACAAGTACGACAAATGCATGAAATGGAAATCATAAACCAATTCGGTCTATGCCTGTTCACAATCGATCATACTAATTGATTAGTTCGATTAGCACATGGACTTTGCGTTAGTCAAATAGTCAAAACAGTGATCGATTGTCGCAACCTCCTTTAATAAAGCAGTCCAAAGGCTGCACCTAGGGACCCAAGCCCCAAACTCCTTCGATTTTCGCCTTGGCCCAAACAACTAATACTATCCGATTTAACCCAAGCCTTGTCCATGATCACTAACGAAATGGAACACAACTTGTCTCCCTGCATCGGAAGTCTGTCAAAAGCATGAACGTTACTCAGAGAGGATACTACAATCAGGGAGGGGTGTGGGGAATGTGTTGCCCTGAGCTTCACTCACAAGTCAGAAGGCTTCGCATCAACTCGTGGCAGGGATGTGACACTGTGAGGTCTACTACATTTAAAAACTGGTCTTAAAACCTACTCTCTTCGGCAGATATCTTTAATATTAATTTAACAATGATATGATTAAAGTTTTTTATTTGTCATATCAGTCAGCTTTCTATATTGTATTCTATACATTGCATGTAGTATTCGTTAAGAGTGTGAAATATTTAATATTTTATGGATTTCAATTATTGTAGGTGGGAATGTGTGAAGTGAAACTACATGTATTGTAGAGCACTTTGAGGTCCCAACAAAAGGTTGTATATAAATGTTGATATTACTATTATTACTATTATTATCATCATTATGCAGTCTACCATATACTGGGATATTAATCGATTAATTGATGAATCGATTAGTTGTGTTGAAAATCCATTAGTAATCGATTGCTAAATCTTTTGACTATGCACACCTCTAATTCAGTCTAGCCTACATCTCATATCAAACACTTGACACAAATAGAATAGAAGAGCAAAGTGTTTGGGCCAAATGAAAGAACACCCAATATTCTGAACGTCATCAACATGCAGTGCTGTACACAAGTTGATGGTTTTAATCGACCAACTGAGCCAGCGGTGGATTGGATTGCTTGGTCAATTCAAAAACCTCATTTCGTTGCTGACTAACGATCCAATGATTTTACATTATTTTGGCCTTCTTGGTTGAATTTTAGTCAAGCTGAGATGGTCTCCCAGCCAGCCCTGTTTTGATTTTTAAAATTCCTTTTTAATGCACATAAAAAAGCCTAATAATAATCTTTCATCTCCCCCTTTCCCCATCCTCTCCACCCTTGCTCCAAGTTTGACACACAGAGCATTGTGGTCTTGTGTCACGATGTTAGTGATTCGGAAGGGGAGGGAGGGGTGACATGGCACGGCTCAGCAGTGATGAAGCAGTCTTCAAACCCCTTTCCCCATCCTGCATAGCCTAGTGATTACATTTCACAGCAGGGCCAGATTAATTTTTGTTTGCCTTTGGTTCACATAGAATCATTGATAACTAACCACATTGGCTTTGCATGGAGTTAGTTTAGGTTGGTGCTTGCCTGAAATCGAGTTGGGATTAATCTCACCAATTTTCATAAACGTGATTGATTACGGCTCATGGTGAAGAAACAGTTTAATTGACCTGCCACTACCAACAAGCATAAACCAATCATCACTAAGTACAGCTTACATGGGAGAACACTTGCTTCTGTGAAATCAGCGATGTATCTTGGACTGACAATTAGCACTAACCTGTTGTGGAATAACCACATTTTACTTGTCACTGCAAAGGCAAATAACATCAATGCCCTTCTACACTGAATCATCAGCCCATGCTCATCTGATATAAAAGCAAAGTGCTATTTATCTTTTGTTCAACCAATGATGGAGTATGCATCTATAATTTGGGATCAAGTAACAGAAAAACAAAACTTCAGTGGAAATAGTGGAAAGAACAGCAGTGTGATTTTTTATGGCAATCACATAACGTGAACAAAATAATAGAAAACTTACAGCAGCCAACTTTAGAACACTGCAGAAAAAGAGCCAAGACTACCATGCCGTACAAAATTATCTATGGTTTGATTGACATTCCATCAGAGTATCTAATTCCATTAAATGGAATGCTCCAACAGCTGACATGGTCACTTTCACGACTATTCACAAGAATTCAAAGACAAAATTGCTGTTGAGGTCAATCTCTGTAAATATTTACTGGGATGTGCTCAAGTGCTTACTGTATAACACACCAGTGGTGTCTGCAAATTATTGGAAGTAGAAGAAGAAAATGGTGTCATACTAACTGATAAAGTTGCAATCACACAAATTAAGCCAGATTGGTCTTTGGTGCAATCACTATAGATCTAGATATTTATATTGAAATAAAATGGATGCAATTGGAGACATGTCTTTGGATATTCCACTCCGAATATTCACCATTACAAATCTAAAATCTAGACCAGGGCAGGGTTCTTAACATTTTGATGATTCGAGACCCCAATGGATTGTCCATTATGGTCCCATACTTTAACTTTGAAGTTTAACACTTGAGGTTCTGCTTTTAAAGAGAGCTTGCTATTGACTGTGACTCCAACTTTCAATTTGCTTCAATATGATGCTGGTTGACTATATGTCTGGTTGCCGTTGTGACATACAGTGCTCGTAATCCTTTCCTCTACCAACTTTGAAGATGCAACACATCTGTCGGTGGAAGCATAGAAGCCACTTCTGGGACTATTCTTGAAGTGTGTCAAGATCCTCTTGCAACTCTTGGAGGCCATCCGCAGAGAAAGCTCCTCACATACAATTTAGTGTCCTCAGCGAACATTTCAGACTTACCTCTCAGACCTCTGGGCAGATTATTGATGTAAGTTACGAAAGGCAGCGGACCGAGTACTGAACCTTGGGGGATGCAGCTAGTGACTCTAGCTTCTTGGGACCCTCAGCTGTTCACAAATACCCTTTGCTTCCTGTCTGTAAGAAAATATTCTTTCCATCCCAGGACTCTTCCCTTTACTCTGGTAGCAGCTACCTTCAAGAGTAGCCATCTTTGCTGAACAGAGTCGAAGGCTTTCTGGTAATCCATGTAAATGACATCCACTGTTCTGACATTATCTAGGATATTGTCTAGCTGTCCAGGACCTCCAAGAGCTGTGTCACACAAGAGTGACCAGGAAAAAAGGAATGCTGGTGAGTAGAGATGAGATCATTGTTGACGAACCATTACTTTCCCCCTAAGAAATTTCTCGAAACTTGCAGATGATGTATGTGAGACTAACTGGGCAATAGCTGTTACCAGTAGCTTTGCTTCCTTTTTTTAAATACCGGGGAGACATACGCCTTCTTCCAATCCTGTGGTACCCAAACTTTCTACAGTGATATCCTAAGCAACAGTGTGATAGGCTTGGATAGTTCATTTGCTGCCTGGCACGGAACACAAAGGGAGACGCCGTCTTGACCAGATGCCTTGTTGATGTTCAGGCTTTCCAACAATTTCTTCACTTCCTCTTCTTGTATATCGAAATTCTCTATGGCAGTGCTGTATTGTAGTAACAAAGGCAGCATTCCATGGTTTTCTATTGTGAAGACACTCTTGACAAATGTGTTGAGTAGCTCTGCCTTTTCTTTGGCATACCAAGTTCACTAGAAAAATACTAAACTATAATTAATACCATACAGAGATCAAGTCCCATTGGGTTCCCATACCACCTGGATACCCCCGGTTAAGAACCCTTGATCATCTAGAATCTAAACTCTAGATCAGGATTAGATTCTACATCTAAGATAAGATTAGGGCCCCTAAGTGGCCTAAGATTCAAGATTGATACGATTTGAGCTAAACAACTAAATCTAGTCCCTCCCTCAATTCAGTTAAAAAGAACCAAAAAACAAAATATTTCAAGAGAATATTTCTCTAATGTATTTAAATCTACTAACTTATCATTGGAACATTTATGTTCAAATGGATTCTTTTATGAATATTTTTTACATATGATTTTACGTTGTTTTGATGAACTATTGGCTTTATGTATTTATAAGATGAATGTATTATGTAACATGGGTAAGACCTCAGTGTTGCTGTCCCTGGCCTTTGTTTACAGTATGGCCTTATTGCCCACTCCAAGAAGTCAAAATGCGGGACATTCAGACATGAAAGGAGGGACACCACAGAGTGACTTCTAGCGCACCACAGTTCACAATTCTGAGGCCGGCTGCTTAGACATGGCTTTAATAGAATAAATATAGATCTAGATTTACCGGTAGATCTGTATAGTATTACCGAATTATCCTTGTTTAGCACACGGCGCTTTAAAAAATGGATATAAGGGGTGCGCTTGCTTATACAGCATCCATTCAATAGCTTTGTGCCTTTAAAAGCAATGCCTTATAGCTATGAGCACACATAAAAGACATAACATACACGATGCACACGCCTACCTGGTTTATATCCACCAAGATCTAGTCCTATAGATCTACCCACCAAGTGTCCAATTAGTGCAGTGACACAGGCCACTGCGATTGCAGGTTGTTGCTTTTTACAGGGGGGATAGGGTGCAGCATGGGCAGGAGGGTTAATGGTGGTTGCCACTGGCTAAGCCGGTGCATGTCATCAAATCAGATACATGTACTTCAAAATTAAACAGGGCCTAGATACCAATGGTACCCGTAAGTGCCAGAGGAAAACGGAACTCATGAAGCATATATAGCTATGCCAACACTTGGTCTTGTCAACGTCTGCACTGATCTAAACTATGATGCAAGTAGGCTACCGTCACATTCATTGATCATCAATGTGAAAAACCCTGATCGGCCTAGGTTGGCGTAGATTTAGGTATCTATTTGATTATTTTGTTTTAAAGAAAGTACGACGTTACAGGACAGCCAACTGATAGGCCATATGGACAGTTGAAATGCAGGACTGTCCATCGAAATGCGGGACGATGGGCAGCCCTGTATTGGATAAGAATTCAATATTTGAGTACTTTGAGTTATCATTTCATTAATTAATCTATTTTCATTTTATCTTTATTCAAATAAATATAAAAAATCATTTTACGTTTGATGTATTACACTGTTACCACAATGTGTGTATGGCAAACTAAAAGCAGAATGGAAGGAATGCATGCATTGTTCTTTGCATATGATTCAAGCTCTGTACGATTACTCAGTATCAATTGATACTTAGACAAAATTGCTTGAAGAGTCTCATTGTCAATTGTCAACAAAGGCCAAGGGCCTAGTGATCGCAATATTGTGGTATTACCCCATTATGTTGGTGCCATTTCTCACCTATGCTCATTTTTAACAACACCAACCCCTTTACTATTGACATTGACTCCTACTCGGACACAATAGAAATTGGGGGCCGTTACCCCTAGATAGACCTCCGTTGAGTGGCAACAACATATGGAATAACTCCCGAAATTTTATCGAAGATTTGCAGGCTAGAATTGGCAGATGGCCTTTGCCTTTGACTTCGACAACTTTCACTTTTACCCATGTATTTGACTCATTTTTTAAAGGAATATTGGACACCCCGCAGTGTCAATGTTGATTTTCACCATATCGTGAAAATAGCCTCCTCCAATATTAATATGGATCAACATAAGCCTAAATGGCAATTGTTACCTTGGCTTAGCTTCAAATTTCCCGCAACCCAGGTAGGCCTAAGTAAATTGTGAGGAGTGAGGAAGTAGATAGGCCTACATCGAGTGAGTGGCCGTCAGAGTGGCCTCTGTCAATTTTACTGTCAAGAAGAATAACTCTTATTTAGCCAAGGGATAACTCTCATAGTTTCCATGCCAATGTGTGAGCAAAGAACGTAGCAGATATTTTATCTCTTTGCAATGAGTCACTATGAGCTTTAGCCCCATGCCTTCAATTGAGGTGCTTAGTTTTCCGAGCAGGAGCCCAATTAATTGTGCTTATTAATGTTTATGTTTTTTTTTTGTTGTTGTTGTTGCTCTATCTGTCTCTTTGGAATAAGCACACATATATACACACACAAACCAACAAAAAACGGTGAACGATCCTTTTCCTTCTTTGGACCTAGTGCCCGGAATTCCCTTCCGAAATGTATTAAAAGAACAGAACAACCAGAACACATAAGCAATTTAAAAACATTTTTGTTTCAAAACAGTTCAACTAAGTACCCCCTTGTAATAATATCATACTTATCCAAACAACCCATCTACCCATTCCCTTTAGCCTTTAAATGCAGAATTATTTAACATGTCAACATTTTATTACCTCCCACTAACTTAGAATAATTGCATCCACATTACCACTGATGTAATTATTATTGTATAATATAATCTACATTATCTTTATATAACCCATGCTGCTTTGAACATTTAATTTTACTTTAGATATTTTTACTAATTTTATGTACATATGCGTTTGTGTGTGTGTGTGTGTGTCATTGGTCATGCGTGTGCGAGCACGTCAGTGCTTAAAGTTAAATGGATCTGTTTCATTGTTGTAGGCCTACGTTTGTATTGTAGAGCTGATAGGCCTAATAGAAATCATTTCGAGCTGCACACATTTTGCGAAGTGGTAGCCTACCGTACACAAATCCTTATTTTATTATTATTGTTACTTGTTACATGTCAGCCTGGTCACACTGCTTGTGACTTGTGACTACTAACTGCTTGTGACGGTAGCTGACAACGATGACATCCGGACACTTTCCCCCATTTTTCTCGGTCCCCAGCAGATGCTGTGGAGACGGACACTTTCAAACGGTCCCTCTGCCAGATTACCCTCAAGTCAAGCTACTAGACATCATAGGCTTGAACTCACTATTTTTTCATGCGCTTCGACAGTTATACTCAGTTTTACAGAGTCATTCGGCTTATTTGAAGAAGAAGAAGAAGATCTGAAGATTGCCTCAGTTATTATTAGGTACGGTAGAATCATTTTCCATTGGCATTGGTGCGGTAGTGTGCCGAGTAGCCTACCTTACCAGAGAAATGAAATACAAAGAGGTGTCGTAGGTCAACTACATGTAGTTCCCCTACCTTTTTGATTACCTAACTACAGTACCAGAAGGGCATTTTTATCCGGCTTTTACTCCACTTATCACTCACCTCAGTTGCCAGACTAAAAATAGCGAAAAGAACTTACGCAGGAAGGCCCTATAGTGCTCCCCAGAGAGTTGAGAAGATTTCGAAAGTAATAACTGCCTCCCCTCCAATAGTTAGGCCTAAAAGCTTTCAAAACTGATCAACCTGAAGTCAAAATTACTCAAGTGCCACCAAATTAAAAATACTCTAATGATGATAACGCCAATGAGGAAACAAAACCCTTATCTATCCAAGAGGAGATAAACAGGAAAGAGGTGTTGGGATATTATTAATTTGATGAAACAACAGCGAAAAGTCTGAAGAGCTGGTGTCCAATTTCAGACGGAGTAATTATAGCTAAACTTTTACTATTTAGCAAATCATTCAAACTGGGTATCATTGAAGTGTATGCACCAACATCAGTAAGTGAAGATGAAGAAATAGAAACGTTTTATGAAGAAATAGAAAAAGCAAAAGTCATCTGAAATCGCAAGACATCGTGATAATACATGTAATGGGGGACTTCAATACCAAAATAGGAGATGAAAGGGTAGACGATGTTGTTGGGCCATGTGGAACAGGGACAATGAATGAACGTGGGAGTAAGCTGATTGAATGGTACCAAGCAGATGAATTCATTATCACAAACACTTGGTACCAAAACAACCCGAGGCGGCAGTCTTAAGAGCTGGTGTCCAATTTCAGACAGAGTAATTATAGCAAAACTATCACTATTAAGCAAACCATTCAATCTAGGTATTATTCATGTGTATGCACCAACATCAGTAAGTGAAGATGAAGAAATAGAAACGTTTTATGAAGAAATAGAACAAGCAAAAAGTTATCTGAAATCGCAAGACATCGTGATAATACATGTAATGGGGGACTTCAATGCCAAAGTAGGAGATGAAAGGGTAGACGATGTTGTTGGGCCATGGGGAACAACGACAATGAATGAACGTTGGAGTAAGCTGATTGAATGGTGCCTAGCAAATGAATTCACTATCACAAACACTTGATACCAAAACAACCCGAGGCGACAGTGAACATTGAAGAGCCCAGGTGACGAAACTAGAAACAAGATAGATTACATTCTTAAACAGAAACTAACGTTTC